>CAUYRT010086307.1:0-66985 GCA_963574885.1 Lepilemur ruficaudatus | reverse complement strand
GCTAAGAGTAATCCTAAAAGCGTCATGCAAGCCTGGCATGGTGGCATGCGCCTGCAGACCCAGCTACTCAGAGGCTGAGGCTGGAGGATCACTTAAGTGTCCAGGAGTTCAAGAACAGCCTGGGCAACATAGTGAGATCCTGGCTATTAAAAAAACATCAAAAATTAAAAAAAAATTTTAAAGGTGTCGTGCAGACAGCAACAGAAAACAAGAAATTATTGGAAAGAAGGATTAAAAAAAAAACCTGGCAGAAGGGATTGTCACATGCTGATCTTAGCTGCACGCCGTAGGGGCTTGTTACCGCCCAGAAGGAGGGTGTGTTCACTTGGCAGTATCGAGTCAATAGACACAGCCAGCTTGGTTATAACAGGGTTTTTTTATTATTTGGCACAAGTGAGGAGCTCACCAGGGATAGTTCCCAAAGCAGTGTGTCCCAGATAGAGGGCCGGGCTGGCTTTATAGTCACAGGGAAACAGGGCGTGATCTGAAACTTGCGATGGGACAATGCCAGGAAATGTACCCTGCCTGGATCCTGCCATGGGGGGACGCCAGGGCTCAATCTAACTGGACCCTGGATCCTGCCATACAGTGTCCACGTCTTAATTCAATCCCTGCTCCTCGGTACAAGTGCTCGGTTTCTACCTATGGTTGTGTGCTTGCTTCATCTGGGCATGCTCAGGTTGAGTGGCCTTCAACCAGAGCTCCATGTCAACTGGAAAACAACTCACAACTTTGTTACACAAAAGTTAAGCCAGATTGGTCTGGTGCAGTTACAGAGTGAAGGTGACAGCGTGACTCTGTGTCTTTCCATGGTTGGCTAATAGTGTTCTCCCTCTGCGGCTCTCTCCCGCTCCTGGAATCTCGAGCCTGAGTTCCCAAGTTCTTGGGAACTTGCCCAAGACATCACTAAAGGACACGAGGGAGAAAGTCCGCATAGCCCCAGTGATGTGTGGTTGCGATGAGGAAGAAAGCAAGCCTGCCTGGTGTTTGCACCCGCGGAGAGCAGACCGTGCAACAAACCGGCTACCTAAGTTACGCCTGACTTCGAATATTAGATTCCCAGTGTTGAAGAGCTGAGGCAGATCTACACAGACGGCCTGGAAAAGGTGACTGGGTCCTGTTAAGGGCAGAGGTGAGCGGCAGAGCACGTGTAGAAAATGAGCTGATTTGGGAGGTTAAGGCACTTCTATGTGTTTCCGCGTGTGCACAAGAGACGCGCGTGGGCGATTACGTAGACAAAGACGTCTGGAGGAGGGGGATGCTGCCACTGCCTTTTACATGCTTTTTCACAAAGAACCCACAAGTATCAAATTATGGATGATTTTTACTTTTCTGTATGTGCTTTTTCTGTGATAAAAATGTTGCATTTGTAATCACAAATTTAAAACAACACACAAAACAACAAAAAAAAGAAAACCATTAAAAGTGAATTGACAGAAGAATGGATTAGATAATCTGCTGGAGACTGTTGCGTTGGGAAATCTCCATGGTGTCCAGAAAACGATTCCGCCAGGGACTTGGTGACACCATTTCCCTCCGTCCCATCCGCTCCCTTCCTGGCCTCTGCTGAGGCTTGGCTCGGGGTGTGCTGCCACCTAGAGGTCGGCTTCAGGCATTACTTCAACTGCCGGGGCAGCCCCCTCAGCTGAGGGCTGAGGATGGAGCTTCGTGAAAATTTCCAGTGTGAAGTGAAGATAGGGGAAAGAGCAAGACAGAATGAGATAGAGAACACCTGTGCATGCCGGGCCTAGGGCAAAACAAAAATGTGGGGCACTTGTTCAAAAAGTATTAAGAATTTCTAAACCATGAGAGTAGAGCATTAACCAAGGTGGGCCCCTTCTGAGCACCGGGCCCTGTGGGATTGCACAGGTTATAGGTTGCACCCCCAAAGCCTGCTCGCATGCTTGTATTGGGTGTAAGTTAGCAATGCTTTTGTATGCTGTGCTGACTTGTATGTGCAAATATGTATGTTTGGTGCATGCATCATGTTGATGTACACCTGTTTGTGCCAGCATGCTTAGGTGGCTGTGGGTAAGTTCATGTATGGTGTGCGTGTGTGTTTGTGTGTAAGTGTGTGAAGGGCAGGTTTCTCTGTTTCGGGACAGGACACATGAGCCCCAGGTGTCAGTCTGACACAGCTACAGATACTACCTGTAAGAGGAGCTGTCAGACCCGCCCACCGAAAACTGCAGAACTCTTAGCACATAGCAGCCCCGTCCACCCCTCCGCACAAGGGAAGGCCACACTCAAACATGGTTCTAGCAGCATGAGGATGTGTGCCCTGGGGTGCCCTCGGCACCACGTGGAGAACTGGCTGCTCCAGCCAACCCCTTTCTCTGAGAGTAATTTAAAAGGGCTTACAGTTGTGACTCCTTCCTCTGTCCCTTCGAGAGATTATGTCTATCTCCTACGACTCGGGAGTGTCTTTCTTGAGGACGGAGAGCCATTTCTTTAAAATGGAATCCTTGGGAAAGACAGGGCCTCCGTGTCCCCGTCTCTGTGGGAGGACAGAATCCCCACTTCTAGAAGTGCCAGCTCACAGACACAGCCGGCCCAATCACACTGACACTGAGTGCCCTTTGTCACTATTCACATGAGCGCCCACTCTCCCCCAACTCCCTCATCCTCCCTTCCAAACGGCTAGTTGCCTCTGCACAAACCAGAGTGGACTTCCGCTCTTTCCCCGCTGTCAGGAGGTGCAGAGTCAAATCTGCTTTCACCGCCTGACCTGATGTCCCCTGTGTTTCTCTTTGACACCACACCCTTCCACCTGTGCCACTCCCGGGCTCTCCTCCTGACTCCCGCCGCCAACGGCTGCACTGACCTCCGGTGCCTGCGTGCTCACTGTGGTCGGAGCGGAGCTTGTCCCAAGGCTGCAAGTGCCAGGGAGGTGGCACCCCCAAGGGCAGCTCTTCCCCAACGCCCCTCGGGTGGGAGATCTCTGAGGTGCACGGTCCGCACTGCTTCCCAGGGTGCCTTGGGGAAACTAAATTCCAGTTGCTGAGTGATAAGTTCCCTATTAATGTATATTTTACTGGCTTCCTTCCTTCTCTCTCACTTCCCCACACTCCTATCTGCATCTCCTAGTCATGGCTCCCAAGTAAACCCTTGCACGGGAATCCTTGTCCCTGTCCTGGGGGTCTGCTTCTAGAGAACCCAAATGCAGAGGCTACCCTCCAAGGCCTCTCCCTAGCCATTATGGCTCTGTCCTCAAGGACTGTTTTGAGAGATTTTTATTTATTTCTCATACGGGCAGTAGATAATGTATTTATCTGCCCCCTGCAGGGTGCCCAGATCCACCCCAGGGTCTGATTTCCAACCTTATAGACTCCTTCCTGTCCCCTCTCAGATTTTCTGCTTCTGAACTGAGAGAGTTTCTTCCTTTTTTGCTTTCTTTGTTTTTGATGATTTCTGGGTAGCAGGAAAATACAGAAAATGCTGGAAAACAGTAAGACTAACTCCCATTGGTCTAGCATCTGCTCCGTGCCAGCCACTACGGCCACCAGTATGCTCAGAGGCCCTTTGACTTCTCACAACCGCCCTGTGAGGTAGGTTCTCTGAGTAGCCCTGGTTCACAGACCTAAGGTTCAGGAGATGCTTAAGTCACTTGCTGGGATCTCACAGCTGTTGAGCCAGCATTCATCCAGTCCTGCCCACCATGAGCAGAGGTAGCCACGGCAGTGAGGTCACTGAGAGAGCACCAAGGGCTCTATGTCAGGTACATGGCACATGTTTGCTTGGGTAATCCTTACAACAGCCTCTGAAAGAAGTGTAATTTCCCCTCTATTACTGCTCTAGAGATAACTGGCTCTGACCAGAGAGGTGGTCTTCCCAAGGACTCGAGCCAAGCTAGATTCTCTTGTTGCCTCTTGACTGTACACCTGCATTTGGATTTTCCTCTGAGTTTGCTTCAGCTCTTGCTTGATACTGTTTGTTACAGAGATCAGGATTCCGGCAGGGAGAATGGGGAAAAAGATCAACCTACCATTCTGTGCCATCTAGGACAGTTTGAATTTGCAAAGCAGACAACAGGGACTTTTCATTTCATTTAAACATACATTTATTCCACTGGGTCTCAGTTTCTTCACCTATAAAATGGAGCTGGGGTGGGTAGCAGGAAAGGCATAGTTAAAAAGATGTAACTAAATGGCCTCTAGGTTCCCTCAGCATGTACATTGTGGATTTATGGCTCCTAAACACTATGTCTGCAATTTGGAGACACTGCCACCAGGGGGCGAGCTGGACTGGAATTATAGCCATGACAGCCCTAGGTTAAAGCATCCTAGATTGCTTTATTGTTGTTCCCTCAAGTGGTACATGAATATGTCAGAAATTACGAAGATGGTTCTGAGTCACTTTGAACAAATGAGGTCCTGCATGAATTGAATGATGAATAATTTTTTTCACTATGTGAATTAATGCCACTTAAGACCTGGTCCCTGTATTTCCTTGAAACTTAAAAATCACTGTGAATCTCACCACCTAGGTACCTCAAGAGCAGAACGAATAAGGAATGCTGTCAGAAAGAGCATCAGTGAGATAAAGGCATTCTTTAAGTTAAAAAGAAAAATTTATGCATGTTTTATTTACTTTGCCAAGATTACAGCTTTTCTCTCTAAAATATTCAGTGTTTAATTTAAAAGAGTTCCTCTTAATGTTCTGAGATAGAATCTTTAATTGAGGCAAAGTCACATAACATGTTACATTTATGCACTTATGTCAAAATTGAAATTGCTCACTTAACTTTAAATCAGCTCACCAACATTATGTTACTCAGACACTTTTTCTAGCATCTGAGCTCTCTCATCAGAAGGCATTTTAGTAGCTTTCTCTTGTAAAGCTTCTTCTTCAAAGTGCTAAGCTAAATGCAATGTGAAGGTGGGTTTCTGTAGTATCCTTCCAACCCACCTTCCATACTCTTGTAAATACATCCATGAGTGATAGTGGTTTTGTGTTTGCCTTTTGAAGGATAAGTCAACAGTATGTTTCCTGGTGAGAGCTTGTTCTGCAGATTGTCGTTTTCACCCACTATGAATATCGTAAGCCCTTTCCCTGCCGGCACATGCAGATAGGGTTCGCTCCTTTCCACCGCCATAGATGGTCCCATTTGTCCATTCTCCTGCTGAAAGACACTTAGGTTTTTTACGATTGCAAACAACACTGCAATGAATGTCTCTGTGTGGGGCTCCTTGTGTGCATGTTTAAGCATTTCTAGTCTAGGCTATGTAGAAATGGAATTTCCAGGTTGTAAAATATAATTTCAATTTTGCTAAATACTCTCCTATTGTCCATAATTCATGGAGTGTATGAGAGTTTCCATTTCTCTCCTTCTCACCTACACTTATATTTTAATTTTTGCCAAGATGATGACTTTATTATTTTAATTTGCATCTCTGACTGTCGGGGATAATGAGCATCTCTTCCACTCCTCTGTGTGGCTTCTGCAGGTATTATTAACCCTTTGTGTTCCAGCCAGGCTGTAAGCTCCTAGATGGAAGGGCTAGGTCTTGCATTTAAGGTCTCCACAGCACAGCTGCATCCAGGCATAAACTCTACTACCTTCCAGGCTTAATGAGCCACCTACAGTTCCTCAAATACATCATGCTGGGGTTTGTGCACACTGTGCCCTCTGTCTGGAATGCTGCACCTCTTCCAGTCCACCTGAGCATACCTCTCATGTGCCAAGATTCTGCTCAAGAGCCACCTCCTGGATGAAGCCTACCATGTCACCAGCACCCCCTCCCAGCATCCCAGGTAGAAGTGACCACGTTCTCCTTTGTGCTTTCACTGGCCCTCTGTGAACTTCTCACTGCATGAATAAAACTTCTCAGCATCTGTTTACTGCTGTGTCTGTCTCCCCACCAGACTCGGAACTCCTGGAGGACAGGGACCATGTCTTACTCCTCTTGCATTCCCCGCTCGTCAGTCAGGGCTGGGCAGGGGTCGATGCTGAGTACGTGTGGGTCAGATGAGGGGCTAAGCCTCAAAGCCAGCTTCTTCCACACAGTCCTCTGTAGACTATAAAGTCTTTGAGGACAAGGACGGCATTGCATTCATATTGCTGTCCCCACAGTGCCTAAAAGGTGCTCAGTATGTTTGCTGACGCTGCAATAGAATTGCCTGGTAGAGAAGAAAGTGGCTTTGGTCAGAAATTCCTGGGTTTAGGCCGGGCGTGGTGGCTCACACCTATAATCCTAGCACTCTGGGAGGCCGAAGCGGGAGGATCATTTGAGCTCATGAGTTCGAGACCAGCCTGAGCAAGAGGGAGACCCTGTCTCTACTAAAAAGATAGAAAGAAATTAGCTGGAGAACCAAAAATACATATATAGAAAAAATTAGCCAGGCATGGTGGCACATGCCTGTAGTCCCAGCTGCTGGGGAGGCTGAGGCAGAAGGATCTCTTGAGCCCAGGAGTTTGAGGTTGCTGTGAGCTAGGCTGATGCCACGGCACTCACTCTACCCCGGGCAACAGAGTGAGACTCTGTCTCAAGAAAAAAACAAAAAAAAAGAAAGGTCTATCCTTGCTTCCCAACAGAAATATAGTGTCATGGGTAGTGAATGTGGCTTTCATATTCCTTACATCTATATCGAATAATATGTCTTTTAGCCTAAGTTTTGCTTTTTTACTCTCTGCCCATTTGTTTCCAGCCTTTTTCCCAGAATGCAACGTATAATCGGGAAAGACAGAAGTTGTCACAGTTGCAAAAACTATAAGCAATTCTCAACTGCAGGACATCATAATAGCAAGTTCTAAGATTTATGGTGGTATATAATTTAAATAATAGGATAATTATGTTGAGAGGAAGACAAGTTCTGAATCTTGTTAACAATTTAAGAGGTTCAGTATTAAGAGCTTATCCAAAGCACGTTTCTTTCAAAAACACAATCAGACCTTCCAGAAATTCTGCCTCGATGGACTTAAAAGCTCTTGTTGTCTTTTTGCTTGCAGTGAAGTACATGCGAGAAGCCACGCCCTACGTGAAGAAAGGATCCCCAGTGTCGGAGATCGGGTGGGAAACGCCGCCGCCTGAATCCCCTCGGTTAGGGGGAAGCTCATCAGACCCTCTGTCGTCGCAATCCTTCTCCTTCCACAGAGACCGGAAAAGCATCCCCCTCAAAATGTGCTACGTGACTCGGAGTATGGCCTTGGCTGACCCTGAGAACAGGTAAGGATGCTGAAACTCCCCTCCGCATCTCAGCGGCAACTTGGCCTCTGAGGTTAAGCGGGGGCTGTTGCCAGGTCTTGCTCCTGTTCTGAAAACACTCCGTGGTTTCCAAAGACTGGCATGAAAGGGCCGTGCCGACAGTGCGTGTGTGTGAATCTCTGCCCTGAGCTCTGGTTCTGGAAAGAAGTGAACTAGAATCAGGACCCTGAATGTCTTTCTGGGCTCATTGCCAGTCTATGTGACTTCTGGCAAGTTTCTCAAACTACTGAATCTTAGTTTTGTCATCTGCAAGACTGGAATAATTGAAATGGATGCCTTATTGTGTTGTAAGGATTAAATGGGGAAATCAATATGAAGTGATTAGCACAGGAAATATAAGCTATAGTAATATTTCTTATTAATATTAGATAGTAATAAGCAAATTAGCCTCTCTGGGCCTCAGTGCCCTCAACTATGTACTTGGAGGGTTAGATGAGAGAAGCCTTAAAGCTATTATATTTTCTACTCTAAACCACTTTTTACGCTCAAAAGAGAAAAAGGAGTGGCTTTGGTCCAAGCCTGGAGTGTTGTTTCCTGAAGTCTGCACATGACTTTGCATGCCACAGGACAAATATATCACCCAACCTGTGGCAATTATAAGGAGTCCCGCCAAGAGGAAGTAAATATTTGAGGTCTCTCGGCCCCAAAAGTCTTTTAACTCACTTGAACAGAAAATATATATCTTGGAGGAAAATAAGAGATATAAAGAGAACAACGAGGAACTGAGCCAGAAAATTGGGAATCTTAGTGACCTTTGCATTCATATTAAAGTGCTAAAAATAGCAACAGCTCTACTGGCCGTTGTTTAGAACATGTGTGGGACAGCTGCAACCCACTCGAGTAGAAAGTATTTGGCTAGGTTCAGAGTTGCCGATGGGGAAAAGGCTAAGGGAATAGGGGCAGAGAGAAAGTTGCCTCCTTGGTTCCAAGCTCAGTATCTTTTCTATTCTCATCCCAGTAAACTGACTGTATGAAAGCTCTTAGGGCCCTTCTGGCTCCAGCCAGCTGCAGAGTCTTACTACCCTGTTCCGCGCACAGCTCCTATGTCAGTTATATGTGCACAGGGATCGGCCAGTTGTTCGGAACAGCCAGCAAGTATGAGCAAAAGAGAAGTCAGAGCAAGCAGGCTGGGAAGGAGGCAGAGTTCGTTGCTGATCCTCTCTCACCCCGTTCTGTTTCATTCCCCCACAATTTCTGCTGATTTCCTGAGCCTGCAGTTGATGTCCTGGTTACTCTCGAGTCTCCTCTTCCCTGGCTTCTCACCCACTCCGTCAAACAAGTCCTTTTTCCCAAGAATCTGATATGAAAGGTTTCAGATGTGATGGATGAATTCACAATTTATTGAGTGCCTTTCCTGTGCTAGGCATTATGCTAATTATTTAGACCAGAGACTGCAAAGTGGCCGGTTACAGGTATACCCAGCCCAGAGATATGTGGTTTTAATGGTCTATCAAGTGTTTTAAAGAAATTTGGATTAGTTGCCATGGTGAATAATTGGTAAATTTCAAATTGTCCAGGTTTTGCCTTTTTAGAAAAATTGGAGGAACTAATAATATTATTGGGCCCACAATGATGCAAGCAGGGCTCCGACATACGGGAGCCCAGCAGAGGTTTCTCCTTTGACAAGAGCATGAACTCCCCTCATCACTCCTACTGCCTTACACTAGGGGACTCAATTAACTACCAGCCCGGTCATTCATGTACATGTCTCGTCTTTGAATTTGTAACCCTGCTTAGTCCTCTTGACAGCCCTCTGAATTTCTATAATTGTCCCCACGCTACAGATAAAAACTTGAGGCTAAGATTGCTTATATAAGTTCCCACTGTCATAGAGCTATTATATGGTATAGCTGGGCTTCAAACCCATGTCTAGAGAATGGATGACAGTGTCAGTGAACCATTTCTAGCAAAATGCAGACAAGACTAGAGAACTTACTAGGATATCACAGAAACGGAGAAAGTTCGAGTAGATGATTTCTAGGGTTTCTTCCAGCAGTGGACTTCAGTGATATTTAATTAGATTTTAAAGAATATTTTGGGAGACATCAGGCATTAATCCAAATATTATAAACTTCAGTCTGTGTGTCAAGCCAGCAGAGGAGAATGTGTTTTTAAACTTTTATATGGGTGCTCTTCAGTTCACCATTGATGAGGACATGTCAGGTGTGAGAACCAGCGGGCAGAACTGAAAATGAGAATCCTGCTAAGCCAGACGGTTCAGAGGGTACTTCAGGTCCAGATAGGTCAAAAACTCTGTAGCAAGATTAGGAGCCTAGGTGAGGCTTTCCTCTAGCTGAGGAAGAAAAGGAAAGGAAATAAATACTTTATGGAACTCCAGTTATGTGCTGGGAAGAGTATAGTGTACTAGTCAGAAACATGTAATCTGCAAAACCCAACTCTATGCTGAATGCAAGAGTTTTTGCTAACACAAAGCATTTTTAAAAAGTGAAAAATACAGGATGGGCAAAAGCATACAAAGCAAATGCAAATTCACAACAACAAAAAGCATCTGTTTTGATCTTGATATAAGACAAAATAAAATGCAGGCTTAAAAGCATAAAATAAGACAAGGAAGAATTGATTTGTGCTGAAGGCCAGAGTTCACAAGGAACATTCAGTAGTTATGAATTCATACCAAGTAATATAGCAGCAACCTTTATAGCACAAACTGCCGAACATTCAAGAAGAAATAGGCCAAGCGTGGTGGCTCACGCCTGTAGTCCTAGCATTTTGGGAGACTGAGGCAGGATGATCACTTGAGGCCAGGAGTTCCAGACCAGCCTGAGCAAGAGCAAGACCTCATCTCTACTAAAAATAGAAAAATTAGCTGGGCATGGTGGGACATGCCTGTAGTCCCAGCTACTCGGGAGGCCGAGGCAGGAGGATTGCTTGAGCCCAGGAGTTTGAGGTTGCAGTGAGCAATGATGATGCCACTGCGCTCCAGCCTGGGCAACGGAGCAACACCCTGTCTAAAAAAAAAAAAAAAAAAAAAAAAAGCAGAAACATAATCACATAATCAGATATAGCAGTCCCTAACCTTTTTGGCACCAAGGACCGGTTTCATGGAAGACAATTTTTCCAAGGACAGGGGGTGGGTTGGGGTGGGCTTCGTTGGCTCACCCACCACTCACTTCCTGCTGTGTGGCCCGGTTCCTAACAGGCCACAAACTGGTATCAGCCCTCAGCTTGGGGATTGGGCACTGCAGATTTAACATATACCACTCTCAAATGGAGAACAAAAGATAAATACAGTTCCTCTCTTATCCATGGGGGGTATGTTCTAAGACCCCCAGTAGCCGCCTGAAACCACAGATAGTACCCAGCCTTGTATATATGTACTATATTTTTTCCTATACAGAGGAAGGCTGTCTAGAAAGTATTGAGCCATTGTTTATATAACAAGACTAGTTACATGGCTGGATACTTTCCAGACAGCCCTCATACATATTATGATAAAGTTTAATTTATAAATTAGGCACAGTAAGAGATTAACAACAATAACAACTAATGAAATAGAATAATTATAACAATCTACTATAACAAAAGTTATGTGAATGTGCTCTCTCTTCTCTCTCTCTCTGTCTCTCTCAAAATATTTTATCGTACTCACTTATTTGGACCACGGTTGACTTCAGGTAACCAAAACTATGAGAAGCAAAACTGTGGATAAAGGGTGTCCTACTGTAAGGATATAGAAGACCCAAACAACATAATTAATAAAGTGGATCTGGCTACACTGCAAACTTTGTACCCTGATAATAGAGAATATTATACTTTCAAGTCCACAAAAAACATTCACAAAATTAAGTATAGATTAGGTCACAAAGCAAATGCAACAAGTTCCATAAGGTAGAAATAATACAAACAATATCCTCTGATGATAGTGGAATAAAAATAGAAAATCAATAACAAAACCAAACCACAGAAAGCCTTTTTGATGGGTTTTTAAAAGCTCTTTATAAAATAACTCTTGGATCAAAGAGGAAGTATAAACCAAAATTGTAGCATTTCTTAAAAGTAAATAATAATTAAAATAATGCATATATTAGATATAAAAGAGAAAGAAACATAGAGAGTGTGGACTGTGGAGTTAGACCCACGATGAAATGTTAGATGCACCTCTTACACATGACTTTAAACAAGAATCTCATTTAATCCAAAAAAACCATCCTAGGTAGCAGGTATTCTTCTCTGCTTTTATAAACAATGAAACTTAGCTGAGAAATGAGAGTTGAAGCAGACAGTAGATCTGGGATTCAAATCCAGACCTAGCAGACACCAAGCCCAATTTCCAAATCATTACTCCCATTGCCTCCAACTTCAGCACCTGGTGGAACAGCTCACCTGAACTGTACGCACCTTGGCCAGGAGTTAATGGTCTCCTGGGTGCTAAAACCTGAGAGCTGATGACAAATGCCACAGCATCTCGGAGCTAATCCCTGCAGTTGGTGACACACAGCTGCTTACAGTTTGCATTAAAAACTCTAATGTTCCATTTCTCAAATAGAAACAGCCATAGAACAGCAGGCAGGATTGCTGCTCTTTCTGTGAAAAAGGTCACCCAGCAGGCACTGAATCCACAAGAATATGTCCCTGCTAGTGGTTGTCAATGATTACAACAATTTTTTTATTCTACCTCTTAAATATCTCTTAATTTTCATATTTAATTCTTGGCCTTCACAGCCACAGCTGTGGTCCAGGACCTAATTCTAGTCCTTCAGAGTACTTGGACTTATGTCCTACTGTGTGCTTTGTTTCCAGGTCACTCTTTCCTTCACCCCCCACCATCTACTCTACACATGGCTAGCCAAGGGGATGTTGAACACTCAAAATTTATCCACTTGGTCAAAATGGCTTCTTGTCACCTGCACTAATTTCTAAACTCCTCAGGATTGCATAAGAACCCCACTGGGTTTAGGATCTCCCCTAATTGTCCAGCTCCTCCCCACCTCATCCTTTTATGTTCCAGCAACCCTTAAGTAATTTGTATACTTCCTACAGTTTCCTTCCTGGCAGCCTCTTACTCACCCTTTAAGCCTCGGGACAGGCAATCTTCTTGGACATTAATGTCTCGCTACACCTTGTGTTTGATCTGTCCATTATGGCATCCTTTATAATGACTTGCAATTTTTTTTCCGACATGCCTGCCTAGTTCCTAAGCCTCTTGAGGTCTTGGGCTCCTGGTATTTTCATTTCAATACTCCAGCTTTCTAGACTTTGGCATTCAAAAATATTTTTGTTAATAAATGATAAATGGTATATTTATCTGACCATTTTTTATATTCTTACCTCTTCAAGAATTTTGTTTAAAAAAATTGTCCACTAGATAGCTTTAGGAATAAGAAAATAAATAAAGGCATAGTTCTGACAGATGTAGGAAACTTAAAGAAGCTAGGACAATCCATTAACCAAGCCTGTACTGGATTGAGGGCAGCTGTATCACCACGGGTGGTTTATGAGGCTTTAGCCCTGACTATGTGTACTGCTACATCACAGAGTCCACTGCAGATTTTTGAGGTTGAATTACGGAGAGGTATACATGATCTTTCTTGTAAAACAATGTGCATCTCTATTTCTCGTGCACAAATGAGATATTCACAGAAGACGCTGTCCTTGTTTCAAATGGAAAAGCTGCACTGAGCACACTATGATTTAGAGGGGTGTGATCTGATAAGTCCTGCAGGACAGTGGTCCTCAACCTTTTTGGCACCAAGGACCAGTTTCATGGATGACAGTTTTTCCACAGAGCGGGCGGGGGCAGGGGGATGGTTTCAGGATGATTCAAGCACATTACATTTTTTGTGCACTTTATTTCTATTATGTTTACATTGTAATATATAATGAAATAATTAACAACTCACCACGATGCAGCCTCTCTGCTAATGATAATCTGTGCTTGCAGTTGCTCCCCAACACTAGCATCACCGCCTCGGCTCCACTTCAGATCATCAGACATTGAATTCTCATAAGAAACGCACAACCTAGATCCCTCGCATGTGCAGTTTACAGTAGGGTTTGTGCTCCTATGAGAATAGAATGCCACTCCGATCTGATGGGAGGTGGGGCTCAGATAGTGATGAGAGTGATGGGGAGTGGCTGTGAATACAGATTAAGCTTCACTCAGTAGCTGGCCGCTCACCTCCTGCTGTGCGGCCCAGTTCCTAACAGGCCGAGGACCAGTACCAGGGTTTGGAGACTGCAGCTGTAGGACACCTGGATAGGATGCCACAAAATACCGTCAGCAACATCACTACAATCTAGCACCTGAGCTTCAGCCACAGAGGATCAGAAACTTGATTGAGTGGTTATGGTGAGAGTAGATCCATCTTTAAGAGGCTGACTCACATTAACCTAACAGCCAGAATTCGCTTATCTTGAGCACGACACAGTTGTCAAGCAGATGGAAATGCTCACATGGGAGGATCTGTATGTCCTCCCATTATGGGCAGGCTCTATTGGAAGACAGATGTAAATATTAATATAAACAGAATATCAGAACACAAAGTAACTCAAACAATATGAACTTTCAAGGTGGCCTAAGCAATACATTCTCTCCATGTAGGCAAACTATATGAGAAATTAAATTGTCATGAAAGTTATTTACTTAGTGTCAAATCAATACAAGGGGTACTAACAGACCTTAAGAAGCATATTTTAGACAAGGAAGCTGAAAGGCCTCCCTTCCAGATGGGGAACACCTTGCCAAGGTGACCATTATGTAAATATCTACTCTGCCAAATTCTCTCTCCTTTGAGCTGTACATAAATAGCCTGGGGTTTCCCATGTGGTCCTCCCTGTCCTTTCATGGCTAATTTACCCCTTTCAGTTCACTGGGTATCAGAACAGTGGATTTGGTTTTTGCTTATCAAGTTTAATCACTTTCTAGTCCTGGCTCCTTGAAGTTGCTCTCATATCATGTTGTTCAGACCTTTAGATGGTCCAAAATACTTTACACACTTATATAGCTAGCAACAAAATAATAATTGTTTGACTAGATTGGCTTTATTTCTTCCTTTTTTCAGTGTTCAGGGGCACATTACTACCCTCTCCATGTCTTACAGAGAACTCTCAACTGTGCTCATTAAACTTTGAATACTATTGAAAAATTCCCTCGTTTAATGCATCCAGAATGAAGATTCATGAGGTATTTATATCTGTCTCTTCTCCTCTGTAAGTCTTTGTGAAAAGTGCTTCTCCTGTTAAGTGGCTCACAGAATATGTATTTTCTGAATCTGTTTTCCTCACCCTTTGTTGGACATATCATGATGGCTTCATAACTGAAACTATTGCCAAGAGATTCTGATTGATATTACATTTTGCAAGTAAAAGAAAATTATAAAATTAATGTATAATGTATAATGGTGCTGTGGACACATAAGTAATGGACACATCTTACATATCTAAAACAGAGGTCCAAATTAACTACATGCTAATGTCAGTGAAGAAAACTTTAGAGCTGAAGTTAGAAAATATGAGTTTAAATTTCAATTCTGTTATTTATTCCCTTTAACTTTAGGTAAATTACCCAATCTCGCTGATATCCTTTTCTGCAATGATTTGAATGTCTGTGTCCTTCCAGAATTCAAATGTTGAAAACTAATCTCCAGTGTAATAATATGAAGAGGTGGGACCTTTGGGAGGCAATTAGGTCATGAGGCCAATCCTTTGTGAATGGGATTAATGTCCTTATTAAAGAGGTTAAAGGGAGGCTGTTTGCCCCTTCCACCATGTGAGGACACCTAGTAGGTGCTATTTATGAGGAACAGGCTCTCACCAGATACTGAATTTGCTAGTGCTTTGATCTTTGACTTTCCCGCTTCCAGAATTGTAAGCAATAAATTTATGTTGTTTGTAAATTACCCAGTCTAAGGTATTTTGTTACAGCAGTACAGACTAAGACGTTATCTACAAAATGTGGCTAATAATGTTGACTGTGTATGATGGTTGTTATGATTAGATGACTTAACATAAATATACTCTAGTTCCTGGTAAGATAACCATGGCATAAATGTAGCTTTCAGTCAAAATATCTTCATTACTGGGCACAAGGGAAGGAGAGTTTTGTTTTTTGTTTTTTCCTCTCTACTCTGAGCCCAGCAGAAAGAACTTTCCAGGTCATGTTGCCAAGCTGTTGAGCAGAGATTATTTTGTAAGACATTCTTTCACAGAGGTTTTTAAGCCTTTTAAGATTTCTGGCTCTTTGCAGGGACCTCAGTTCCAGTTTCCCAACTCACGGGCTCTCAATGCCTTAACTCTCATCTGTGTGTCACATTCCAAGTGCTCAGCCCATCCGCCACTACCAGCCCACTACCAGCCACCTGCCACAACCCCACCCCCCACCCCACTTTCCCAGAGATGCCTATGATCAGCTTAATTACTCACACCTCCACCTTTCTTGACACCTAGGAGTTTCCTTTTCTTTCTTGTCAGATCAGCGTTTCGTTAAAACATAAACAAGCAAATTTTTCTTATTATACTTTATCTAGCAAATCCAGGTATTAGTAGCAGAAAGGTCCCTGAATTTGTGTAGACCATCATTTTCTGGAATTGGAAACCTCCCGAAACACGGCTTTGGAATAGCTTATAATCAGCTATGTATGTCATGAACAAAAGTCAATGTTCTATTTTGCCAACTAATTGAAAAAAAGAAGTCAAACTTTTACCATCAGATTTAAAACTAAAAGCAAACAAACAAACAAAAAAAAATGAGTATTATTTTTTGCATGATTTACTTCTTCCATTTGAATTATGGGCTTCCCTCCACCCCCAGGAATACCATTTTGGTCATGCTTTATCTATCTATCTGTCTGTCTATTTGTCTTTCTATCCACCACCTATCCAGCCAGCAATCCATCCATCTATCTGTCTATCTGTATTACTTCTCACTTAGACAACCCCAGGTGAAATACTTTGTTACTGTAGAAAGGGTTTGCATAAAAAAGAGAGGTGATCTTGGTCTTGGATTCAACAGTGTTCACATTCTGCAGTTGAATAATACAGGAAGTGAAATATATAGTAACATTTCAACAATCATTTTAAAGGTGGTTGGGAAGGGGAAGCTCAGGGGAAGCTTAGGGAAGGGGAAGCTCAGGTGGTTGGGTTGAATTAGAAATTTGAAACAGGAAACAAGTCCTAAATAGTTGTATTATTTCTAAATGTACCTAGTGAGTGAGACAAAGTGAGGAGGCATTGCCTTGTAGCACTCATAACAAACCTAACAAAGTAAGTCAGACACTCCCTTTTTAAAGATATTTTAAATAAAATTTTAAATGTTATCAAAATAATAAAGGCAGGTAGTTTAAAATCCAAGTAGATCTAAGGGATTTTTTTAAAGTGGTAGGTGTTTGTCATTTATTTTACAGCCTATTTGTTGATCAACCTAGAGACTCATGTCTGAGATCTATGAAATTTGCTCAGATTATTAGTTTTATGATGTTCTCCTCTCTGTTTTCTCTGTGATCTCTCTCTACATGTCTGGTTGGAATGATGTTGGGCCTCCTGGATTAATTTTCTTAAGTCTGTTTCTTTCTATGTTGCTTATGTCACATTTTTTCTTACTTTATTTTTTGACCCTTCTCATGACTATATTTTGTTTACATTTTGGCTGTTGTATTTCAGCTCTTTTTGCTTTCTGAATGTTCCCTTTTCATACAATTTTGTTCCCGTTTTATGGATGCCATATTTTCTGTTAATCTTAGAGAATATTAATAAGTTTTGTTTATTTTTCTTTGTGCTATTTGTTCTCCATTTATTATTTTTCTGTTTGTTTGGATCTTCATCTTCCTTACCAGAGGTTTTCCTCAAATGTCTGATGATCCTTTGCTATCTCTTCGTTTTGTAGACTGAGAGACTATGAAGTCTTTTGGAACCCGTTGGGGGCTCGGGCTTGTGCATTGGTGAGAATATTTGCAGAGTTACAGCTCGGCAAGTCAGCCTTACCGGGAAAGCCCTTCCAGTTCTGCAGATGTTGGTGCTTATAAGTTTTCTCTGGGTCTGTTCAGTTACGTAGGGGGGAATGATTCCATCTCTTTTTATGGATGTGGGTTGAGGATGGAGAGTGGAGAGAACACCCATTTGCCAGCATTCTGAGAGTCCCAACACTCAGCATAAAGACTTCACATATGTTCAGCCCTGTGTCACCCCTAACCCTCTCTCTGGAGGTTGTGCAAAGCCAAGGGGCTCACACCTAGCCCGAATCCACTCTGTGGCCCTTTAGATTTCATAACTTCTTCTATTCTTCCTCCACTCTTAAGAGTTAATTACCTAGCTCATTGCTGTCTGTCTTTCAAACACGTGTTGGACCTTTGCCTCTCTTATTCTCTTGTGGGTTTAGACCTATTTTATTGCCTTTTTACTGGAATCTTGTAAGGGAAGGGAGATTAACATGAATGTCCAAGCCACTATGGTTTTCCCAATAAGAATCCATGCATAATTTTCATCTTTGCATACAACAGAGTGCGCAAAAGCTTCATTTTAATGAACTTAAAAAATATTTTCATAGCCTTGTTATTTTTACAAAAATCTATTCTTTTCATAGATAAACTTCAGCATTCATGCTAATTATCATACATTTTTAATCAGTGTGTATGAATTAATAAGGTTTTACTGGCAATGGTAAGCTAGTTAAAAAAGGAATTTAACTATCTTTGGTTTGTCTTTAGAAAAAGAATTGAGGAGAGGGCTCGCCAAGCATGGTCCCATGATTCCATCAATGCACAGCTCCTATGAGTTCATTTGAACTCATTCCTGCACCTCTAAGCACCATTCCAGGCAAATTGCATTCTCCCCTCTTGTAAGAGCACCCAGAGAGGTTGAACTTGACCAGCTGGGTGCTAACAGATTTTTGCTAACTTTGACTCTCAATATATAGGTCTTGATCCTTTGCTCTTGATACATTAATTGAACTCCATTTGGTTTGCAAAATGCTGCCCCAGAATTTTCCAGCTGTGAGATAATGAAGCCTCTGAAAATAACTCCAATGCTATCATGCGGGCATCCTCTATTCAAGCAGGCATCACCTACCCTGGTGTTTCTACAAAGGGAGAGGGGGCTTTACAGAGAGACCTCTGACCTGCCTTCTTTTGACACGTGTGAAATTTTGTTTTCCTTAGTGGAGAATGGGTTTGGGGCACAGAGCTCTGCAGATACATTTAGGACAACACTTACATGGACATATAGGGCATGCGGCTATTGACAGGTGCTCCCTTTGTTCCTAAATGATATTGAAATAGGAGTTTTGACGTTGTTGGTATGTTAAACCTGAATTGAGATTTCTCTGCTTTTCTTAAATTTCAACCGTTAAATAGACAGTTTTATTTATCATCCAGGTTCTTTCCTGGCTGCTGAAGCTGCAGCAGTGACGGAGTCCTTGCCCTGAGATAGCTCACCGCCAGGTAGGGAGTATCTACCAGTAAGTGGGTCATTACAAAACAGTATCATAGAAAGACCACGAGGAAAGTAAAGGATGCTATGGAGGCTCCCTCACAGGAGCATCTAATCCAAAGTTCTGTTTTGGCAGAGGGGTGGATATTGGCAGCAGGGAATGATTCTCAGAGCAAGTCATGTCTATGCTGAGGCTTGAATCATAAAACAGAAGTTAGGCAGGTCAAGGGTCAGGGTAGGAAGACATGGAAGGTATTCCTAGAAAAGGAACTAGTATCAGTATAGGCTCCAAGGCAAGAAAAAACATGGTTTTGTTGAAGAATTGGAAGAAGTTTAGTTTTTGTGGAGCAATTTATAAGAAGAGTATATGGAGAGATGAGTCTGGAGAGGTTGCCACGATCAGGGCTAGACTGCTTTGTAGCTTGGACTTTATCCTAGGAGGAGTGTGAAGTGTGGGGTGATGTAAAAATATCACTCTGGGTGCAAGATAAAGTGTAGACTCCAGGAGGACTGGAGGCTGGGGGACCACATAGGGGGCTGTTGTGGAAGTTCAGTTGAAATATAATCTTGGCTTCTTTTTCTAGTGTAGGACAGTGATACTGAAGAGAAGTTGGATGCATTTGAGAGAATTGAAGAGATAGAACCTGCAGGAGTTGGTGATAAAATGTGCTTGGAGGGATGAGGGAAAAGAAGGAGTCCCAAGTTAATTTTGCTCAGTCATCCATGGAAGTAGAGCCATGGTCAGCCACACATCTGGCCACTAATTATTACTGGCCCTGAGTAAATGGGACTGAGGCCAGGTGTGTGGGTGGAGGGTGGAGGTAGGTAGAGGCATAGGAAAGACTTATGCCTTTGGAGATACTGTGTGCATCGAGAGTCAAAGTATGACTGTGTTTTGAGTTTCATGTGCCTAGCTGGATTTCCAAGCATGTTGAGGACAGCAGCATGTGGTATTTGCCACAGTTTTTAGAAAATCCATAGAAATCACTCACTAAATACAGAAGGATGAATACAGTGTTATCATTCAGGACACAGGTGTTATCCTTGAAGAGTTAACTAAGATATGTGTAATGCAGGGATGATTTGCAGAGGAGAGAGCTGTGTTAAAGACACCAGCAAGTGATGGGGAAGCACCCAGGGCTTAGCACGGTGGGGTAGGGTTGAGGGAAGCTGTTACTACCCCTGGGCCTGTGGAGCAAAGGCAGCAAGTTACTGCAACCTGCAGAGGATTGTAGCCCTGGGAGAGACACAGTGGCCCGTGTGGGTTTGGGGGCAGGTCAGTACGCCAACCTTTCTCTTCTATCCTGGTATCTCCTGTGGATGCTTCCAATCAGCCGCACACAACTGGGAGCCAGAGGCTGGGGAATCTGAGTGCCGCCATTTAATCCATAAAGTTTGACGTCTTGGAACACAGAGCGAGGCAAAGAATGGCAGACAATGAATCTGGAGGGGAGAAAAAATACTACAAAAGTGTATTTACTTTTTGCCTCTTTGAAAATAGGTCTGATATGTATAATACAAGTGGTAACTAGTTATAAGAAAATGCAGTTAACCCATACAATTCATTTTCTGATCTTGTTGGAGAAAAATGTCTTGGGCAGCCCCAAATCAATATTCATAGGTTCTTGTTTCATGAAAGGTGCTGTGCCCCACCTAGACTTTCGATAAAGATTTATTTTATCCACTGTGATGTGAGCTGGATAGAGAAGTGACGGCTGAGAGGCTCAGAGGAAAAGACAGCATTTGTTTCAGTGAAGCTGGAGCTGCAGAAATCGTGCAGCAGGGAGGGACAGGGCGGCTTCGCTCTGAGACGGGCTTGGAGATGGATCGTTCTGCTCTCCTCAGAAAGTGGCCTAGGTCTAGAGGGACCTCCTTCTTCCATTTTGACAATGCTAGAGCCTGGAGAAGGCACAGGCAAGAGTGCTGTCACCCGACCAAGCTGGTTCTGACAGTGAAATGTCTATGAAAAGGCAGCAGACAGACAGAAGGCGATCTAAGGAGAGGAAGGGGGTACATTGGAGCAGTGACCACTCGTCAGTGGGAATTGAAGCTCTAGGATGCAAAATCTTTTTAACATGAATTTGCTTTCATCTAAAATACCAAATCCTTTAACCATAATGCGCCCACTTTCACTCAATGTGGTGCTCTCCCTCCCCGACCCCCAATAAAACCCTTTCTCCCATCTCTGTTATGAAACACACAGTAAAGGCCAAGCCATGCAATTTGTTTTCGTTGCCTGTATTATTAAACATTCAGACTATCGGAAAATGTTTCCTCATGTTACCTGGAAACAAAACACTAGATCCAGAAGTTAGAATTCTTGGAGCTATTTTTTCAAGCACTCTGGCAATATTTTTTTTACTGGATGCATTGTGCGGTCTTGAAAAGATGACTGACTTTTAGGCCAAGCCAACTTGGATTTCATTACTAGTTTTTCTACTTATTATCTGGGTGACTTGGGGCAATTTACTTTTTTGAATTTTTTTTTTAATATATGAAATAAGAGTGATAGTATCTCTGTATAGGCACTGTTTTAGAATTAAATAAGCTGATATTTGCCTAATGCCTGGGACATACTAAACACTTAGCAAATGTAATGTCTTCCTGTTTCTCTTAAAAAAGAAAAAAAGAAATCCACCCCTGCTAAGATTATCAAAGGATTCTTTCAGTATCATGAAAACGTGTTAAGAATTTTTAAGATAGTTTTATTAAGTGCTGGGAAATCCCTGAGTAAAATATCGCATTGAAAAGTATAAAACAGCTGTTTGGATAGATGAAAATTCCATCATGATTTTATCCATTTCTGTCTGATCCTGCATCTGTAGCAGCCAATGGTTTGAAGAACTGGGTCAGTTTGCAAACGGCATCTTCCGATTAATTTCTCCAGGAAACACAGAGACCCACTTTGAATCACTAAGAAGGTGTAGAAGCCTACCACGGCCACATCTTGTTTTATAAAAAGGGTAATAAGGTTTGATGGCACAATTCTCTGGCCTGCTGGTAGATACGTAGAAAAGGTGAGTGACAGATAAAACAGGAGCCAGAGTGGAAATTTAGACCAAAATCTTTCTGCTGATACCAGAGCAGCCCCCAAATCCTATTCATTTCCATTTGCATCAGGTTTCCAGGCTTCACAAACTCTTATATCTGTGTACAAGGTTTTATTAATGGTAGTGCTGTTCATGCACAACCAATGACATAGAACGTGCATTCTAGTCATTTTTTCCTAGTTCTCAGATGTTTCTACTGTGCTCTATCCACTTTTTCTTTCTGACTCCTTCCTAGAGTGAGCAGTGCACCATTTTGAGTCAGATGCTTATAGCTTGTTGTGTTTGTGGAAGAAAAAATTAACTGGTACATACCAGCACTGAGCTAAATGAACTAATGAAAACTCCATTAAAAACCAAGGCTCAGAGCAGCTGAGAACTAATGAATTGTTGCTCTCTTAGAAGTCTGCAAATTGTTGTGCAGAAAGCATGTGGCTTTGAAAACAGAAGGACCTAGCTTTGCATCCTAGCTCTTTGTGATCTAGAACACTTCGTTTTACCTCTCTAAGCCCCAGTTAATCCAACTGTAAAATGGGCATGATAAAACCTATTTTTCAGAATTGTCACATAGTTTAAATGCTTCACAAAGTATATCACTCTTGAGTAAGGTGGTTTTTATCTGGGAATATATAAAGCCACTGAATGCAGAGGTATAGCTTCCAGGAACATGAATTTTACTCTTAATTTTGGGAGAATAGAATTTATTACAGAGTTTATTAACATGAATTTTAAAAGTAAAACATGAGACTTCAAATAAATTTATGCTTGTAGTTCTTTTAGATCAAACCTAGACTCCCCACAGGCACAAGCTCACTTATTTCAACAATTAACCATGGAGTATTACTCAGCCATAAAAAATGGTGAACTAATACCTTTTGTAACAACCTGGAGGGAACTAGAGACCATCCTTTTAAGTGAAGGATCACAAGAATGGAAGAACAAAAACCATATGTACTCATGAGTAAATTGAAACTTATAGATCAACACTCATGTGCATATATGATAGTAAAATTCAACAGAAATCAAGCAGGTGGGAGGGAGAAGGAGAAGATGGGTAAATTCACACTGAATGGGCACAATGCACACTATTTGGGTGATGGACACACTTACAACTTTGACTCAAACTGTACAAAAGCAATTCATGTAAACAAAACCCTTGTACCCCCGTAATATTGTGAAATTAAAAGAAATGTATTAAACTTAAAAAAAAGAGTTCTCGGATAGAAAATGACTAGAAGAACTTGCATATATTAATATAACAGTATTTAGCAAATGTTATCAGTCAGGTTACAGTGAAAGAAATAGAAACTGGTCTAGGAAACATAAGCAGAAAGGGATTTAATATAAGAAATGAGTTGCCTATGAAAAAAAAAAATGAAGGGCTCAGGGAAAAGACTTTAGACTGGGTCTCCATTAATGACCTCCAGAGCTCTATAAAACTGAAACAGAAGTGAAAATGGAGAACCAAGTAGTTGCCATTAGAACTACTGAAACTATGAAACAGCAGAACAGCAATCCCAGAATCGGAAAATGGGATGAGGGAGCTGGCACCTTGCAACTGCTCCGTGACACCCAGAAAGCTGGGGATTGGACACTGGCACACAAGCCTCTCCCTGTTAGTTGACACCACTCACAGCTTTGATTGCTGGCAGCAGCAGCCAAAAAACATCAGGAATATATCCTCTTCATTTCCACCTTCTAAGTCTCATGGGAATATGTAAAATACATATCTGGCAGAACCTAGTATGTCTCCGGCACCCTAGCTGCAGGGGAATCCGGGAAGATGGATATTTTTTAAGCATTCTGTCCTCTGCAGGACAAGGTACATCATAAAGAAGATGCAGTGTGGTTCAGGAATCCAATTCATAGTATCCTTCACATAGTGTTGGCTACGTAGCAGAAGCCAAGAAATAATTCCCTCCCCTTGCCCTCTAAAGACTCACAATAAGAGCTTAAAGGAAATTCTGTGCCTGGATTATGGTTTGGAGAACTGTGACAAAGAATGTACCTCCTCTACTGGATCAGTTTTGTGGCGTTCTGGAAATAGGTTATTGTAGCAAAGACAGCAATGCTCATCAAATAGTCTATTTGTTCCCCCGAATTTCCAGGCCTTCTTATAGTTATGCTGGGTCTTGAGACTGATTCTGGCTAATGAACTATGAACAGAAGTGATGTGTCCACTCCTGGGCTGAGGCAGTGATGAGTACCTGTGTTCCTGGAGGCGCAACTGCAAAATGGCGGAGCTTCCTTCAGCCTGACTTCCTGAGTGATCTAATGGAGCAAATCCCCATCCACTCCAGCCACCTCAGACCCTCTGCAGACGTACATCATGTTGTTTTCATAAACTTTGGTAATGCTAGGAGACTAAGATTTCAGGATAATTTGACACCACAGCATCCTATCCTATTGTGACTAATGCGGTCATCTCGTAAGTGTACTTAAAGTTCAGTCAAGCTGATTAATATTTACTGAGAGACACCAGCAATTCTCATAAAGCTTGGAGTCTTTAGTAAATGAAGTTTTTTCTCTCTTTTCCTGCCTTTATATAGTTTTTAATATAGAGCCAAAAAGCTACTCTATTATTTACTTTTTATTTGACATCATCCAAGTGAATGGCCATGACCCAAAGGTACCAGATGAGGGACCAGTTAGAACATGTGAAAAGCATCCTTTGTTATTGCAGATATAGCTGTTGCTTTTAGATACGGTTGCTATTTGCAGCTGAGCCTCTTTCTCTCCCGGTCTAGAGGATATCTTTGTTCAGAAGGAACCCTTACCTCTGTTTACCTCAGCAAAACTAGGTGCAACTAGAGCATAACCAAATTCTGCCACAGCAAAAATGCTAGCATCTGTGCGTGTGTCTCTGGCATTTTTGCCTGTAAGTACTTAGCTTATAAGCTTGCATTTGAAGACAAGACCACCAATTTTTAATAAACAGAGGACAGATATTTTAAAACACTTTGCTGTCTTATTTGCCTTTACCCCTTTATTCTTTCTCTTATATTTTCATCTGAATTTGTTCCACTACAATAATTATCAGATTTTTTTTAATCTTGTCACTGCAGCATTGGTGTGACAATCAAACAAGATAAGCTATCAAGCTATGTGAATATAAGAAGAAAGCATACCTCACTGGAGATGTTCTATCCTCGTTATCCCCATCACTGGGGCCCACAAGAAACCCACAGCCTGTTGTGTTCAGCAAGTGTGTGATGTAAGCTTCCCCAACTTGAGTTTCCATATTTCGCCCCTTTGCAGCTGTTACTACGAGGTAGTTTTCTGTTTTAGTTTTTGTTTTTATTTGAGACAGAGTTTCACTCTGTTGCCCTGGCTAGAGTGCAGTGGCATCATCACAGCTCACTACAACTTCGAACTCCTGGGCTCAAGTGATCCGCCTGCCTCAGCTTCCTGAGTAGCTGGGACTACAGGCATATGCCACCACACGTGCCTATAAAAATTATTTTAAAAATATTAAAAATAATTTTTCTATTTTTAGTAGAGACAGGGTCTCTCTCTTGCTGAGGCTGGTCTCGAACTCCTCACCTCAATCAATCTTCCCAGCTCAGCCTCCTAGAGTGCTGGGATTACAGGATTGAGCCACTATGCATGGCCACTACCTGGTGGTTTTAAGTTTATTCATGTCTTTACTTGATTGACATCTGACTCTCTCAGTAGCTCCTTTGCTTTTGCTCCTCATCCAGCCCTCGGTGCCCAGCCTGATGACTGACCCTGAGCGAGCACTGAGGAAATACTCCCTGGATGGACATGTGGATGGATGAATGGACTGATGAGTGGACAAAGGAAAGAGAACACAAGGAAGACCCAGCAATTAGAGATGAGCTTTCAATCTTCCCATTCAGCATTCCTGCAGTCTGCATGTCACCATGCATGTTTGGGCAAAGCCAAACAGATGTTTAGAATTTCTTCAGCTGTGATTTTTTTTTTTGGTGCCTTGAAAGTTCTCCAAGATAGTCCTGGTCTCCAGATGGAAAAATTCTGCTTTAGAGTGATTGCCTCAGTCAGTATATTTGTTTGCGAAAACCATGAGGCACCATTTATGAGGGGAAATATTCTCCAAATATAACCACAGTACAGAATATTGTTTTTTTTTTCCTTTTCAAGAGAAACCACAACTGTGGCCTCTGTTGACCTTTGCAAGAGTTGGATAGCTTCAAGGTTGTCAGGAGTAGCCTCCCTCCTTCCACATGGCTGATGTTTTAAATTGCAGTTGCAGCCCTTCAGAATTGCTTGTCCTGAAGAGCCTTAAACTCTAGCCCAGAGGTGCTGATGGGAGGAGAGGCTGGCATGAGGTCTGGCCTTGGGAAGGACAGCATCCCTTCGCGATCAGAAGGCCCTGCAACCAACCAGTCATAATGGAGCACAAGGGCCCTGGTTGCTGGCACCTGTGGGAATCTGACAGAGTTCATGCTGCTCTTGGAGTCCAGCTGTCCCTGTACTGCCTGACATAGCCCAAGCAGAGTGTGTGATTTGGAAATCGAAGTTCAGCTGCAGAGGCAATTTCAGTCAGGGTCCAATCAGGAAAACAGACTACTGTGGGCATTTCAGACAGAATTGAATGCAGGTCTTAATAATTGGTTACACTAGTGAAAGAAGAGCTAAGACTCCAACAGGGAAGAATGAGGCCACTCGGAGGTTTGCAATAGCAGGAAGCCCCTACCTCTCCTAGGCTAAAGGAACAAAGTCAGAAGGGGGATATTGCCAGCATCCAGTGTACAGGGCCACTCTGCAAAAACTGGCACACAGTGGGCCTGCCCAGCAAGCTGGAGCCTTGGAGAAGATGCAGCTGCTGCTAGAGATGCCGTGCTAGATGGTTGAGTGGGGGACCTGAGGTACTATGGTTTTCCCTTCCTCCTGCCCTCCGGTCTCCCCTGGTGCCTCCTATTGGCAGAAGCCATATGACAGAGATGCTTCAAGGAATCCTCCCCCCTCTATACTGAGCAAAGTCAGGAACAGACAGTGCAACGAATAGATCTGAAGGCAAACAATTCTAGGACAGGTGCAGGAAAGCATCTGATTCTTATCTCTAGTGCTTTGCACTCCATAAGTGCTCAAAAATATTACATTGAATGGAGTGAATGGCTCTGATACAGAACTCACTGTGTTGTGTGAAACAAGTAACTTCAGCTCTTTGAGTGTAATTCTGGACATAAAATAGAGATATTATGGGTTCTCCATTCTTGTCCTAACAAATAGAGGATTCTAATCTTTGGTGTCTTACAGGAGCGCTGTGTCAAATTGCACAGCTTTTATTCGCATTGTGCAAGACCCTTTCATCAAATCACTCTGACCCCCAAGATTAACCCTGAAAGTCGTTCTTTTGAATGAGACCTTAATGTTTAATGGCTATATTTATTTCTTTGGTGGAGTACAAGAAACCAATATGTTTATTGTCACAAGTAACTTACATGTTGCTCTAGGATATCACTTTAAAATGCTTAATGATTTATTTAGTGATTTATTAACTGTCTCATGTAATTTATTGAATAATGTACTGAAAATGAAAAACAGAATGGTTGTATGAGTACTCGAAGTATGCTTTCTACTGAGTGTGCATAGCTTTTGCACCATCATAAAGTCAAAAATCATAAGTTGAACCATCCTCAGTTGGGGAACATCTGTACATGCACGTGGTTTAATACCCAAAAGGTACAAAGCACATACAGTGAAAAATAAGTCTAACTATGTCCAAGCCACCTGAGTTTCCCCCAAGAAACAACCACTGTTACCAATTTTTTATATTAAAATGTCAATTGAAGACAGTGATTATTTCCTGAAACTTCAGGAAATGGCAGGTATATTAGTTTCCTAGAGCTGCCATAACAAATTACCGCAAACCGGGGTGTCTTAAAATAACAGAAATGTATTTTTTTATAGTTACAGAGGCTAGAAGTTCAAAATCAAGGTGTTGTTAGGGCCATCCTGCCTGTAAAGGCTCTAGAGAAGAACCCTTCTTCCTTGCCCTTTCCAGCCTCTGGTGCAATCCTTGGCATTCCCTGGCTTGTAGCTGCATCACTCCAATCTCTGCCTCCATCTTCACCATCTTCACCGGCCTTCTTTGTATGTGCGTTTCATTGTGTGTCCTCTCCTCTTCTTGACACCAGTCGTTGGATTCAGAGTCCACCTAATCCGGTATGATCTCATCTTAACTAATAACATCTGCAAAGATCCTATTTCCAAGATAGGTGGCATTCTGAGCTCCTGGGTGGAAATGAATTTTGGGGGGATGCTCTTCAACCCATTATTGCAGGCAATGCTGCTCCTCAAATTTCCCCCAAAATAAGATGTATATGGGGAGATGGGAGAAAGAATCATTGATTTAGAGATACAGATTCCTGACCTCACCGTAGACCCACAGAGTTGGAACCTCCAGAAAAGGGGCCTGGGAATCTGCAGTTTCAACACATTTTCTTGGCAAGTCTAATCATTGGGTAAGTATGCAAAATGCTGTTTTGAAATAATCAAACAAAAGCAAAAATCCCAAAGTACAAAGTGTGATCCAGTAGACCTGAGATCGAACATTGGCTTTGCCTTTTACTAGTTAATAACTTTGGGCATTTTATCGAATCCCTCCAGGCTTCAGTCTTTTATTCCATAGAATGTAGTAGTAATAATGGTACCTACATCGTAGGGCTGCTAGAAATGGAAAGAATGCTGTGTACATGAACTCTGAATGACAAAGAGCTGCTAGGAGGCAGATCTGGGACTCGAACCCAGAGATTCTGAGTCCATGTCCACCATGCACTTATCATTGAAACGTAGCTTCCTTTTGACTTCAAAGGGAATTGTCCATAGCATTCCTTTAAAGAGCTAGGTTCCCCAGGGAATTGTCCATTTGATTCTATGTATACCATGGAGTACTATTCAGCTATAAGAACATGATACATTTGTAAGAGTTGGAAGGAACCTTAGAGAACATTTTATACTAGGGTAGACTAAAGGTCCAATTGAGAAGGGTTTCCAGGTTAGAGCAGTGACTTAGCAGCAAAATGAGGCAATGAATGATGTCCTGATGTTTTTTAGCTTCTTGCTGCTCAAAATGTGCTACAGGGATACCAGCAGCATCATAGCACCTGGGGATTTGTAAGACATGCTGAATCTGACCCTCCTCCTGCAACCAGGCCTGTGGAATCAGAATCTGCCTTTTAATATGAATCATCCCATTACAGTTTGACAAGCATTTTCATTTTGAATAGATCAGTGGGCTTTCACCAAACTAATCTCTCATCCTTTAGTTGAATGTCCTTATTTTGCTTTCTAGAGATGAAATTCAATTTCCCAGTGAATCCACATGTGTGAGGAATTAACTAAGAAGGGGATGGTGGTGGTGGGGAAATTAATTAAATTCACTCAGTGCCTAGGAAATAAAGGTTTAACAAAGGATCAGAAAAAAGTTCCTTTAGTGCAGATGGGATAACTGATTTCTCATTTAGAATAACACCCTCTCTGGCTCAGAGCCAAGCAAAATGTCAACTGCTCCAACTCAGGAAAGGTCAACAAATTGTCGCAAACAACTTTTTATGAGGTACTCATCTCAAAGCTGGAACCACTAGGGAGATGGTTATATGGAATCCAACCCCATGACATCAGCAGTCTTGAACCCTTACGCCAGCCTGCTTTACTCTCTCAGCTTCTAGGGTGGAGCCATTTGAAGCTTCATTTTCTCCTGTCAGAAGTAGTGCCAACTTTCTATTCTGGTTTTGGAAGTAGCATAACTGTATGAAGCAGAGAAATCAACAGCTCATCAGCATGAAGTATTTCCCCCTAGAGTTTCAACTTCTGCCCTTAAGTCTTTTTCCTAGGGCTTCTTACAATTAATAAAATTATGTAGCTTGGGTTTCCTATTTCCTCCAGCTGTCCATGATGCAAAATTGGTGATGGCATTGGCAGGCACCAGAAGAAAGGAGGGAGTATTAAAAGCATGCGTGATATACAAGCCCTATAATTGGTTCCTTCCAGTCATCTGTATCTGTAAACTGATGGCAGGAATGCACAGACCATTGGAACTGATTTATCTTTATAGACACGGTGCCAGTACATAGTAGTTGCTTAGTAAATACCTTTCAACTGATATGAAGTTAATACAATCCAATTATCTGTCACTTAGTACCATTGAAGATAGCAAATGCCATAATGACTTCATATTAAGGACTATCACACTAGAAAGACTGTATCTTAAAGACTTATCCTAAAAAGCAAGATAGAAGACTTTCATTCTGACCAAGATGGAATAATGAACTAGATTTACTTTCCTCCTGAAACAAGCAAAAAATAAGCAAAATGTGTGATACAATAATCCTCAAAACCTTGGACATCAGGCAGTGATTCCTGAGAGATGAGAAACAAGTGAGATGCCCCCCTTCGAGATGGCTCTGCCTTGAGAGAGTTTTCAGGCCACGGCACAGGGAAAGGGAACCCTACTAGAGCCCGACAGATTCCCTGAATTGTGAAGACAGACCTGACAGTCTGTAAAACCGCAACTGCTGGTGTTCACAAGGCAGATACCAGCGAGGAGAAAGCTGCACACAGAGAATTCTGGGGATTAGAAGAGGGTCCCATCAAGTTCAACTGAGTATTGAGCAGCACATGTGTATGAGGAAAGCACACATGCCAAGAAAAAAAGAACTCCCACAAAAGATTGGAGATAACAGTGCTCAGCACTCACACAAGGCCAGGAATAAGGCTTATCCTGCCAGTGGGATTGGAAAATGTCATGATTCATGAGACATTTGGTAGAATACACATGAGGAAGGGCCTCACCTTAGCAGAGAGACAGAATTAACCCTCGATGGAACACCACTCCAGACCTGCCTAACAAACCTTACAAGCAACACCTAAAAAGATCAAATGGTTTCCAAGAAACTGCGTCCCCAAAAAAACACTGAAGAATATTTTTAGGAATATAAAAATTCCAGCACTCAATAAGGTAAAATTCACAATGTCTGGCATCTACTAAAAAATTACCAGGCATGCAAAGAAGTAGGAAAATATGACCCATGATGTAGAGGAAAACCAATCAATTGAAACTGACCCAGAACTGACAGAGATGTTAGAATTATCCAACATGGGACATTAAAACAGTTGATATAATTGTATTCTTTTCATATGTTCAAAAAGTTAAGTAAAGAAATGAAGTTATAAAAAAATCCATATCAAATTTTTGGAAACAAAAACTATAATGTGTGAACAAAAAAACATACTGGAGAGATAGGATTCATAGCAGATAAGGCCTAACAATGGAAACTATCCACAATGAAACACGAAGAGAAAAGCTAATTTTTTTTAAATGAACACAATCAGTGAGCTGTGCTACAATTTCGATCAGCCTAATATACGTATATTGTTGAAGTACTCAAAGTAGGCAGGGGACAGAAAAATCATTGAATGGCTGAAAATTGTCCAATTTTGATAAAAACTACAAACCCACAGATTGACAGAAGCTCAATAAATTCTATATACAAGAAATATGAAACTGATGACACCGAGGCACACTGTAATGACCATACTCAACACCAGTGATAAAAAGAAAGCCTTAAAAAGCTACCAAAGGAAAAAAACATATTACGTACAGAGGAACAAAGAGAAGGTAGCTGATTTCTCATCAGAAGCAACGCAAATGAGAAGACATTCAAGCAACATCTTTTAAGTACTGAAAGGAAAAAAACTGTCAAGTTAGGATTCTATACCTAGCAAAAATATCTTTCAAAACTTACGGTGAAATAAAGACTCATTCACATATAAAGACTCAAAGAACTCACCATGCAGATGTGTGCTACAAGAAATGCTAAAGAAGACTGCAGGCAGGAAGAAAATATCACTGCTCAGGAGGCTAAGGCAGGAGGATTACTTGGGAGCAGGAGGATTGCTTGAGCCCAGCAGTTTGAGAACAACCTGGGCAACAAAGCAAGACCCAAACTCTTTAAAAAATGATATCAGAAATACGGATCTACAGAAAGAATAACTCTATCTTGTTAACATGGTAATTCTGCCCTCACTAATCTTTAGATCCAATGCCATAGCAATCAAAATCCCAATAGATTTTTTAATAGAAATTTGCAAATTGATTCTAAAATGCATATGGAAATGCAGAGGACCTAGACTAGCCAAACAGCTTTATAAAAGACAGAACTGGAGGAGCAGCACCTCATTCTGCACTTCTTATAATGTTACAGCAATCAAAACAGTGGGGTACTGACGTCAAGATAGGCAAATTGATGAATGGAACCTATAGAGAGTTCCTACATAGACTTATACATGAATAAGTTTGATTTTCAACAAAAGTAGAAAGGCAATTCAGTGGAGAAATGTTAGTCTTTTTAACAAATAGTGCTATAAAAAATTCAAAGGCAAAAAAAGAGAGGACTTCAATCTGTATCTTGCACCATATACAAAACTGTACATATAGCAAATGTAGTATCAACCTGAATGCAAAACCTAAAACTATAAAACTGCTAGGAGAAAATAGAAAACTTGTGGGTTCAGCAAAGGTACTAGATATGGCACCAAAAGCACAATCTCTAAAGAAAAACTTGGTAAATTGGATTTTATTAAAATTAAAAACTTACTCTTAAGAGAATGAAAACACAAGCCACAGATTGGAAGAAAATATTTGCAAAACATGTATCTGATAAATGACTTACATAACCAGAATATATATATATATATGTTCTATAAATAATAATAAAAAGGCAATACGATTTTTAAAGAGGGCAAAAATTTTTATAGACACTTCATCATAGAAGATAAGATGCATAGCAAATAAGCACATGAAAAGATGTTCTAAATCATTAGTCATTACAGGCATGCAAATTAAAGCCACAATGAGATAGCACCACACACATATAAATTTAGCTAAAATTAAAAAGACTAATCACTTTGCGTGTTGGCAAGGAAGTGGGAGAACTCAGACCTTCATGCACTTCTGTTTGAGAATGAAAACTGGTACAATCACTTTGTTAAGAGTTTGGCGGTTTCTTAAAATTTTAAATGCACACACCTACTATATGAACCAGCAATCCCATTCCTAGCTATTTACCCAAGAGAAATGAAAGCATGTGTCCGTGCAAAAATACAAATGTTCATAGCAGCATGTAATAACCAGAAACTATAAACAACCTATATGCCTACCAAAAGGTGAACAGATAAACAGTAGTGTATGGATGCAGTGGATTACTAAGCAATAAAAGGGAATGAACTATTGACACATGCTACAACATGGACGAATCTCAGAATAATTATGCTGTGTGAAAGAAGGTAGACAAAAATAATATATATTCCATATATAGTGTATTATTCCATTTATTAAAATTCTATAAAATGCAAACTAATTTATCATAAGAGAAATGAGGAAGGAAGAGTCGTGGGGGGTATATATATGTATGTCTAAACTTGTGCACTTAAAATCTGTACAATTTATGGTATATCAATTATACCTCAGTAAAGCCATTAAAAATAATAAGTGCAATTATAGAAAATTTTCCAGATAAACTAGAATATTTGTTATTCTGCAGCTTTCATACCTTTCTGTCCTTGGTCAGTGTGTCCCAGCAGACCGGAATGCTTGCTCTCCATTCTCCATCTGTTGAGATCTTATTCCTTAAGCCCGATCTCAAATGCCTTTATCTTCCTGAAGTATTTCCTGATCCTTACACCCCTCATGTCTTCCTAGCTTGGATACTCTGTGCTTCTTTAAGGCACACCTGTTCTGCCATGTATTTTAATTATTTTTATACTATCCGTCTCACTAGGCTATAAATGGCTTGGACTACATCTAACTTGTCTTTGTATCCCCTGCCTTCCCGCGCCTGGCAGACCTCTGTAACCATGGGTGGGTATTATTTGAATTTGCTATTTGAATGGCATAATTTCCTAAAGATATAAGCATTAATTCGGAAATCAAGCAGTTGTAATAGAGTTCTAGCTCTCTTCCTCTGTTGTAGTCCAGCCTTTCGTCTCTCCAGGGTCCTCTCCTTTGCATTTGCAATGCTGTCCCCTTATAACTGTGGAGACATTCCAGCTGGTCCCCTTCCCTCCGTTCCCTCTCACTTCCATTTTCCCTAGAGTGATCTCACCGAAATACGAGCTTGATCACGTCAGTCTGCCTAATAATTCTGTCAATAAGTGCCCTCCAGGCTCTCTTCCCTGTTTGTCCCTCTACTTCCTTGCCCACCTTTCTCCCACATCTCTATGCCACTCAGGAACTCCTCGCAGGTTCTATCACGTGCCTTGCAGTTGTGTCTCTTTGTCAGGCTGCTGTTGTCCTTGGGATCTTTCCCCTTGGCCTCTATGCCTCATTTTTGTCTGAGCCACTTTCTCCTCTTCCTTCAAAAGTAAACTTTGGAGTCATCACTGTTCCAGTCATCGTGCTTGTTAGAACTCAGCCCACTCCTATCTGTAAATGAGGAACCAGGGTGCAGAGGGTTCTTTGTTCAAGGCTACTCAGCTCATAGCCAGCACATGGGCCAAGGTAGACTGGTTCTGTGAATGGCATTCTAACCACTGTCCGATGTGATCTCTCCTGGCCGTCAGTGGGCTCTTTGTTTGCCACCTCCCTTCCCCACTTCAACCCCTATGGACAATTAGCTTTTTGAAGGCCATGGCCATGTGGTCTGACTCAGTATCCCTAGTTCCTAGCAGACTGCCTAGCACAGAACAGGCATTCAATAAATATTTTTGAATGTATGATTCAAACATGATTAAGGTTATCTGTGCTTGCCCCACCCCAAAATCTGGCTTCTTGCAGTTTCTAGTTTTGGAGGGGTGAAAGCAGTCCATGCTAGTTAACAAGCAGCCCTCATGCAGATTGCCCAAGAGTACGGTGCTGAATATAGTCTAATCACTTGACTCACACATCTGGGGGGATCAAATGTTTGCAGTGCGGTGAGGCAGAGGTAGGCATCTGACCACCCCAGGAGCTCCAAAGTTCTCCCTGGCAGCACACGCAGCATTCTCCACCTCCCCCTCTCCACTGCCTTGCCCCCACCCCACCCATGCACCTCGATGTCAAGAAGTAGAAAGCTTTGAATGAATTTCCTTCATTTGTAACAATTTTCCTGTTCTATCATGTTAACACACATTTTCTTCAAAAACAGCAACAACAAATGAAGTAAAATAAATAAATAAAACAAGTCTAACCCCCACGGCTCTGCTGCTTCCGACAGAGACTGACTCTCTTCCCAACTTGTCTGGCACCTTGGCATTTACTGTAAGAATGAGGAAGATTGAATTTCATGTAGCATGACCTTTTAAAACTTGAGATGAACATTTGCATTATTCTGATTTTTGCCCTCTCTGGCAACCAGTGCAGAATTGCGTGACAATTTAAAACTTGTCTAGATAGTTCAGATATAGATTTTTTTAAAATAGGAATTTTGCGGGTAGCTGATTTATTTCTTTGTGCTTGTTTAAATCCTTCAGGTAATGAAAATGATTATTGCTATCTACAAAAAGAGGTGAAAGTGTCTTTGGGCAAAGGCTTCCACAGAGAAAATAATTATGAAGCTGTCATTTCCATAAAGACCTTGACAGCGAAATATCTACAAAGTACTGTGAGTGTTTCAAATACAGAAAGAGCTACTATCCCCAAATTCAGGATCAGGCCTCTGGAAAATCATGAAGAAGTTTAAATTTGCCTGCAGCATACCGAGAATTTTCTACTTCATCCCCATTCTGTGAACTTGGATAAAATTGGTTGTTGAGAAATCTGGACTCTTGGCTCAATAATAGTTATATCTGCAAGTGTGACCTTGGGTAAATCATTTCTTTTCTGCAGGAGTTACATTTTTCCCCTATGAATTGAGTGGTTGGTTTAGATGACCTCTAAATTCCTTTTAGTTTATTCTGTCTGTGATCATTCATTCATTCATGCATTTGACTAGGATGACTTTGGTTTCTGCTTTTTCTCTGTACAGGCATATCTCATTTTATTGTGTTTCACTTTATTGTGCTTCACAGATACTGCATTTTTTTAAAAAATTGGAAGTTTGTGGAAACCCTGCGTCAAGGAAGTCTATCCATGCCATTTTTCCAATAGCACGTGCTCACTTCATGTCTCTGTGTCACATTTTGGCAACTCTCACAATATTTCAAACTTTTCATTGTTATTATGTATGTTCTGGTGATCTGTGATAAGTGATCTCTGATGCTACCATTGTAGTTGTTTGGGAGCACCACACACCATGCCTGTGTAAGACAGCGAACTTAATCGATAAATTTCTCCCTCGATATTTGGGCCTTTCTATTTCCTGAGACACAACAATGTTGAAATCCGGCCAGTTAATAACCCCGCAATGACCTCTAAGTGTTTAAGTGAAAGGGTGAGTCGCTCATCTCTCACTTCAAATGCAAAGCTAGAAATGAGGAAGTTTATCGAGAAAGGCATGTTGAAAGCCGAGATAAGCTGAAAGCTAGACCTCTTGGATCAAACAGTTAGTCACGTTGTGAATACAAAGCTCTTGAAGGAAATTAAAAAGTGCTATTCCAGTGAACAAACAAATGAAACGAAGTGAAACAGGCTGAGTACAGTAGCTCACTCAGCTACTGTAATCTCAGCACTTTGGGAGGCCAAGGCAGAACAATTGCTTGAGCCCAGGAGTTTGAGACCAGCCTGGGCAACATAGACCTCATCTCTACAAAAATTTAAAAATTAGCCAGGCATGGTGGCATGCACCTGTAGTCCCTAGCTACTCCAGAGGCTAAGACTGGAGGATTGCTTGAATCTGGGAATTCAAGGCTACAATGAGCAATGATTACACCACTGCACTCCAGCCTGGACAACAGAGCAAGACCCTGTCTCTAAAGAGAGAAAGAGAGGGAGAAAGAGAGAGAGAGAGAGAGAGAGAGAGAGAGAGAATGAGAGAGAGAGAGAATGAGAGAGAAACAGCCTTATTGCTGATTTGGAGAAAGTTTTAGTGGTTTGGATAGAAGATCAAACTAACCACGACATCCCCTTAAGCCAAAGCCTAATCCAGAACAAGACTCTAACTCTCTTCAATTCTATTAAGTCTGAGAGAGGTGAGGAAGCTGTAGAAGAAAAGTTGGAAGCTAGCGGAGGTTGATTCATGAGGTTTCAGTAAAGAAGCCATTTCCATAATATAAAAGTACAAGGTGAAGTAGCAAGTTATCCAGAAGATCTTGCTATGATCATTGATGAAGGTGGCTACACTAAACAACAAATTTTCAATGTAGATAAGATAGCTTTATATTGGAAGAAGATGCCTTCTATGACTTTTATAGCTAGAGACAAGTCAGTGCCTGGCTTCAAGTTTCAAAGGACAGGCTGACTCTCTTGTTCGAGGCTAATGCAGTTTGTGACTTTAAGTTGAAGCCAATGCTCATTTTCCATTCCAAAAACCCTAGGGCCCTTTAGAATTATGCTAAGTATACTCTGCCTGTGCTCTGGAAATGGAACAACAAAGCCTGGATGACAGCACATGTGTTTATAGCATGGTTTACTGAATATTTTAAGCCCACTGTCAAGACCTACTGCTCAGAAAAAAACATTTCTTTGAAAACATTACTGCTCATTGACAATGCACCTAACCTCCCAGGAGCTCTGATGAAGATGTACAAGGAGATTAATGTTTTCATGCCTACTGTCACAACATCCATTCTGTAGCCCATGGATCAAGGAGTAATTTTGACATTCAAGTTTTATTAAGAAATATGTTTCATAAGGCTGCCATAGATAGCAATTCTTCTAATGGATATGAGCAAAGCAAATTGAAAAAATCATTTCCCTTTGAGAAAGGAGTCACCATTCAAGATGCTATTAAGAACATTTGTGATTCATAGGAAGAGGTCAAAATCACAACATTAGCAGGAGTTTGGAAGTTGATTCCAACCTTCATGGGTGACTTTGAAGGGTTCAAGTAACTGGAGGTATAGTGGAAATAGCAAGAGAACTAGAATTCAAAGTGGAGCTTGAAGATGTGACTGAATTGCTGCAATTGCATGATAAAAGTTTAGCAAATGGAGCAGTTACTTCTTAGGGATGAGCAAAGAAAGTGGTTTCCTAAGATGGAAAATTAGCCGGGTGTTGTGGTACGCTTCTGTAGTCCCAGCTACTTGGGAGGCTGAGGCAGGAGGATCACTTGAGTCCAGTAGTTTGAGGTTGCTGTGAGCCAGGCTGGTGCCACTGCACTCTAGCCTGGGCAACAGAGTGAGACTCTGTCACAAAAAAATAAAATAATCCCAAAGAAGTAAAAATAGGCCCTCAGACTCCAACTGCTATGCCCCAGATTGGGGTGTGGGATATATTGTTTATCAGTGTAAGATACTAAGATTCTAGAGACAAAAGTATGTTTATTTGTTCTGAATAGCACCCTGTGTATTTAGATGGTTTATTATTATTTTTTAATCAGTTGAACAAGGTCAAACCACAGAATTATTTTGTGAGGTATGGATGATATGTATGGTGGAAAAACAAAATGTTTTCTTCTAGTTTTGACATTTGCTGACTCTTCTTCTAAAACTTTAATAATGATATCGTTCCCCTAGGAAAGGTCAAAGTGCTGGAATTCTTCACATATTTTGTAAATGTATGTGTTACTGAAAAACTGAAACCTAGCCAACATGATAGATACTGCCAGGTTCTTTAAGAGCTTAGCAGAATACTGTATCATGCATGACCTGTTTTTGAAATGGGATTTTGTGAAAAACAGCAGAACACCTTTTCTGGCTTCTTTTCGATTAACTGCTCACACTTGACACATTCCTTAAATAAGCTTATTAGCTCCCATCATGGCAGCCGGCTTCCTAAATCTACATCCTTAGCTGGGGATTGTAGTTGCAGCCAATAGAATCAATTCTGATTAAGGATATTAGGGTTTCGTGGATTTTCCCAAGGATTTCAGAGAAGCAGGCTAAGAAGCTCAACCCCAAGCACATTGTGAGTTCTGCTCTAGGGAAAATACCACTGTTGCAGCCTCACTTTTAACAAGCATCTCACAGCTCACACACTCAGCCTGCACTGATGACGCTTGAGACTGGCCAAGCTCTGCCACTGCTACCACCGAGAGCTGGATGCCTCCTCTTCCATATCTGCTGGAAGAGGGAATCTGTGCACATCTATGTCCTAATGTTGCCACCTTCAGATTTGCTGTTTTGTGTGCATTGTCCTGTGCCTGGGCAGTAGAAAGTCTGGGCACTTGAATTCTGGCTTCTGCCTTTGGGGAAGCTTAACTCATAATTTGGAAAATTTTCCAAATATAATATTCCAAATACAGTATTCCAAATACAATACCAAAAGATATTGAGCATATTTTTTCATTCTTGAGATACTTCACTTAGTAGAATGGGTTCCAGCTCTATCCAGGAAAATACAAGAGGTGCTATATCACCATTGTTTCTTATAGCCGAGTAGAACTCCATGGTGTACATGTACCACATTTTATTAATCCATTCATGTATTGATAAGCACTTGGGTTGTTTCCACATCTTTGCAATTGTGAATTGTGCCTAAGGGCACATATAGGAATAACATTCATCGGGCGTCAGGCAGATGGGACAGGGGATGGGTATATACATACATAATGAGTGCGATGAGCACCGTCTGGGGGATGGACACGCTTGAAGCTCTGACTGGGGGGAAAGGGGGTGGCAAGGGCATTATACTTAACCTAAACATTTGTACCCCCATAATATGCTGAAATAAAAAAAAAAAAGATATTGAGCAGCAACTGACATGAAAAATGTTCCCTGCTCCTTTAAGCAACACACCACGTTTTACAAGCATCCTACTAAATGGAGCATAATGATTAAGACATGGGCTTTGGCATCAGATTAGCCTGGGCTCTGGGCCCAGCTTTCCCTCTTACTGTCTGGAAAAGACTGGACAGGCTGGCTCCTCCAAGGGGCCATCCTCATATCTGCAAAGTAGACCCAATAACACCATTCACCTCATAGGAGGCTGTGAGGACAAAAGGAGAAAAGTGAACAAGTTTGGGGGTAGAGTTTGCATCCTCATAGGACAAGTACTTTACCCTCCTTATAAATATTGTTACTACCAATCTTTTTATCTCTTTCTTTTAAATCTTTTCATTACAACCCATCTTAGGATTTTAAAAAGAATCTGATTTTTTCTTTGGTGTTATCTTTTTCACACGAGAATACTTTTTCCTAATGAATCATTTCACTGGTGACATTATTGCAAAAGGTTTGCAGACTTTTTTAAAAATAAACTTTTTTTTCTGATTACATTGAAAAAAATTTGGAAAATATAGGAAAGCAGAAAGGTGGAACTAAAAATACCTCCAGATTCTTCTATCTAGAGATAACCACTGTTAGAGATTTGTCTGCTGGGAAGTATGTTTTATCAACCAGAGGAATCGCAGATTTATGGAACTGGAAGAAATCGTGATGACCATGTGGTTTGAATTTCCCTGGATTCCCCGCGGTTACTGTGAGCTAGCAGGCTTCGTCCTCCTGACTAGTTGCATCTGTGTTTTCTCCAGCTCCACATTGGAGTGGAAAGGTCACTTGAAACCTTTGTTGCCAGGTTGCAAGTTTTGTTTTATTTATTAATTTTGTGTTAGGAGGCTTCAAGTTTTATGTGTCAGCCTTGTGTGTCTAAACAGGGAAAGGAGAGAATGCTGGGAAATATTATTTGGCTCAGTGGAAGCCTTTGAGAGAGCAAGAGGGGAAGAAAATTATTCTTTTTTTGTGAGTTTTGCCAAATGATCTCTGAGAAGCTGTGATATCATTCATATGCTGTGCCAAGCTGAATCGAAAACTGCTCATCTTGGCAGACATCTAGAGTGAGTGTATAATTCCTTGGGGTTGGTAAGGGCCTTTATCAGAAATAGTTCCATAGGCAGTATTTACATAACTGTGGTGGAGTGTGAGAATAAACACAGCTGTGGCATTGCCCTAAATATTTCTATTCAGCAGGGAATTAAAAGAGAACTTTATCGCTGAACTACAGATAAACACAATTCATCAAGCAGTGGTCAGTTCAACTGGGGAACAAAATAGAAGTTATAAAAGACTGGCCCGCTGAAAATAGCTCCAATCAGCCATCACGACTTTATTGCTCCTTTATTCCCTCCCTCCCTCCTCTTCCCCAGTTCCAGAAATGTAGGATTCATCAGCTAGCAAGGAAGTCGTCTAGATTTTCTTAACCCCAAGAAGGAAGTTTGCGGAGCGGAGACCTACTCTGGCCAGCATGATTCCAGGAGGCTTGTACATAGTCCTCATTTCAGAATGGTTCTCCTTTTTCTCTCTGGGTTGTAGAATTGAATGTTGGTGGGAGTAAGACTTTTTGCCAAGAAGAAGACTTTATAACTGCAAAGTGAGTTGAAATGGTTACATGATTTGCCATAATTATAAATGATCTGCATCTTCCAAGTTTCTTTAAGTGCCCACATATTTCAAACACTATGCAATCCTGGTTCAGCTAGGCATAGGAGGACAGTTACATGATCTTTTAGTTTCCTAGGATTGTCTAGATAACAAAGGACCACAAAATGGGTAGCTTAAAAAAAAAATAGAAATTTGTTCTCTCTCAGTTTTGAAGGCCAGAAGTCTGAAATCACAGTGTCAGCAGGATTGTTTCCTTCTGGAGGTTTGGAGGGAGAAATCATCCCATGTCTCTCTCCCAGATTCTGGTGGTTGCCTGCAATCCTTGGCATTCTTTGTTTGTGCCTGCATCACTGCAGTCTCGGCCTCCATCTTTGTGTGGCCTACTTTTCTGTGTGTCTCTGCGTGTCTTTTCTGTCTCTTACAATGACACTCTCCTTGGATTTAGGACCCACCATAATCTAGTGGGTGGATTAATGAGATAATGAGATAAGGGTGTCATTTCAATCCTTACCTTAATTACATCTGCAGTGACTCTATTTTCAAATAAATCACATTCTGAGGTTTCCTGCAGACATAAATTTTGGGGGAACACTATTCAACTCACTGCACATGGCGAGCTTTGGAGTCAGGGACATGCACTCCAGTTGCCTCTACACCACCCAGTGCACACCAGACACGTCGTAAGTGTTCTGGAATACTTGAAAATTGGCTGTCATAGAATATTGTTTAAAAAAATAGCACTGCATGTTTCTTACTCCATTTCATAACCCAAGAGTTTTACTGGGATTCTCTGTTTCAATATGCACACCTTGACTCTCTAACAATAGTGTAGCTAAGAGAGAGCTAACTTGTTTATGTGTCCATACGTACAGATAATATGAAAGCATTATGTTCACTAATACAGTTCCTTTTCCCAGTTACTGAGTCAATAGTCTTAAAATGCTAAAAGTATAAGTAACAACTACTGATACCTAGATTTATAGATCACAAAGCATTTTCATAATTGTCATCTCATCTGATACTCTAGTAACCCTGGGAAGGTTATGATTATCACCTTCATTATCATCATCATCGCCACTTTCATCATCATCACCACCATCCCTATTTCATGTGGGATGAAGAAACTCAAGGCTCATAAAAATGAAGTGACCTATTTGTGGTCAGTGTATGAGTCAGGACTTTTAGTTGTATTTGACAGTAGCCCAACTTGAACTGGCTTAAGCAGAAAGGGGAACATAGAAGAAAAGTCCAAGAATATGTGGTGTATCAGGTAGACTGGATCCAGGTTTCTCACTGTCTCACCTCTGCCTTCCTCTGCGTTGGCTTATTTGGCAGGCACACCCTCCCCTCTGGATGGCAAGATGGCCATCAGCAGATCCTCAGTATATACGATGAGAAAAAAGGTCTCCTTAACAATCACTCCAGCAGAAGTCCTGGGCCTGGGTCCCTTTGGCCCAAATTGGTTCACACCTACAACCCTCAAACCATCAAGTTCCCAGACCATACAGAATGAGGATGAGGATAAAGCCTGTTACTAGAAAAGGGGCAAATGGCAGAAAGGCAGACAGAGCAACAAACGTTCATAAGGAAGCACAGTTTGTAAATGACAGCTTGCATTTGAGACAAGATTGTTTTAACCAATAGGCCAAGCCTATGGCTCTTCCTTCTCCTTCTCTTCTGTCTAAATACTTTGCACACACATGCATGCACGTGGAACAAAACTCAAAAGATACAAAGTTATACGGTGCAGGTCTCCCTTCTAATCTTGTCCTGTCAAGTTCCCTCCTAATTGAACCGACCTCTAGACCTCTGCAGGTTCCACTGCCCTTAGATGGTTTTTGCATTGATGACACACTGTTCCTCACCGTTCTGCCCGGTGCTTTTTTCACTCCATTGTATCAGGTATCTTTGGCTCTCTGACTTAATGACTCCAACCAGCCAGGCACAAAGACATTTTCACACAACATTTAGTTTTCACCCTGGAGTTTTTCTTATGTTCCTTTTTTCTCTCTCCTTCCTCCTCCCTCCCCTTTTCCTACTGCATTTCCTCATCTTTATCTTCTTTTGTACATTTACAAATTGATTAGGTAATTATTGGAGTTGAAACTGCATTTTTAAAAGAACATGTACTGCTAAATATTTGACCCTACAAAATGGTTCTTCAAGGGTATTTTGCCAGCAAAAAAAATTGCAGAAAGATGAAACTGTTTTCCTTCTCTTTTCACCCCATAGTCACTGGTTGGCTCAGGCTATGCGAAAGCAAAAAGACTTCAATGGATAATTATAGTTCTACTTATGGGCACAACTCACATTAACTTGTACTGCTGAACAGAAGCCTTTTTCGTTTTTAAAATAAAGAGGTAGATGGGATAAGGGATGATGTATTATCAGGTTTGCCCCAAATCTTTCAATATCTTACAAAAGATTCATGCTTCTCTCCCCAAAGTTACTAGTATGTTCCCAGGTGATACCGCTGCTGCCAGTCTGTGGCCACACTTTAAGAACTGCTGCTAAAAAAGTATAGGACCTGGTATTTCAGCTTTTCTTCAGAAATAGTCCAAGATCCTCCCTATGCTACAGGCAGCAACAACAACAAATGAAAACAAACAAAAACTCATCCATTTTTGCCTGAGATAAGAGTAATCCATGGTGAGAGAAATTGTCATTATGGTTATTTCGGAGGGTAGGAACTGGAAAGGGACTACGAAGGGGACTTCTGGGGTGCTCGTAACATTCTGTTTCTTGATCTGAGTGGTGGTTACATGAATATATTCTCTTTGCAAAAATGCGTTTGAGCTGGACACCTATAATTTGTGTACTCTTCTGTCTGTACATTATACTTTAAAAGTCTACTTAAAATTAATAATAGTGATAAATGGTGTCCAAACCTGGATGAACTGGGCCTCCACGTCACTAACCCATGCCTCTGTTTGCAAGTGTGCTTTCTCCCAGGGGCATGCTGGCAACCCAACACAGATTTTCTTTTTTCTTTCTTTCGTTTTTGCTGGCATCATTTGTGTATGTGATACCTAGGGAGTGTCTGTTTCCCAAGCTGTCATTTCTTTAAAAACAAATACGGGTCTTCAAAAGAAATTATTGTAAATGAAGTATTTGCATGTTTTAAATTGCTACAATAATATTGATAGAATAACTTGAAAAGCAAGATAACCACCACTATCAATTAAAAATAAAATAAAATTTGAAAAAAAGAAAAACCCGTTGAGCTCTCATGAATGCTTTTGAGAATCCTAGTTTGTGTTCTGCTGTGCAGCTTTTCTGAAGAGTAGGAATTTCAGGAGGGAATGAAAACTCACCCTAGATTTACTGCCCATTTCTTTGCAAAGTTCTAGAGGCATGAGATTTTTTTTTTTCTTCTGGGTGAGGACAAATGTCACCTAAAGAACGCCCTGTTTCATCACATAAAACTTTTGGAGTCTTAGTGAGGAAACTTGTTTTGCAGATTTTTTCTTTTTTTTTTTTTTTTTTACCAAAAATGCTAATTATTGCTAAAACTTCCCTAGAGACATCCTACTTTCCAAACCGTTCCTTTTCTACAATGTAAGTCTATGGGTTAAAAGGTTTATTCACTCTAACAGATTGGTTCTCAACGTTACTGAGGCCAGGCAGGTTGCTTTGGGCCTTCTAACTTTCAGGTGATCTGCAAAATTGTTATTTTGAAACTCAGGAGCTAAGTAGGACACTTTTGAGCATATTTGTTGCTGAATACCAGACTTCAAATCACTGCAGAAGACAATGGGTCATCCTCTATTGGATGTTGTCTTATCTAAAGGAGAGACATTGTAATACAGTATTTAAATTCACAGGCTTTTGAGCCTAACTAACAAGGGTTTGAACCGCAGCACTGCCAACCGTGTGGCCTTGGGAAGATCAGTTCTCTCTCTCCCTCCAAACTTCAATTTTTTTCTTCTGATAAATGATATTAGTCATAGGGCTATTAGGAACATTACATACAATGATATCAAGGACTTAAACCTTTGCCTGGCACATAGTAAACTCTCAAGGAATGGTTGTATAGTTATTAAGAGATGAAAGGAAATTAATAAGTGAATAATCTTATTCAGATTTGAATTCTCCATTCTCCATATCTTTCTAATGCAAACAGGAATGAATAAATGATATTTATTACATGTATACATGAATGAATAAATAATGGGTTTTTTCCTCCCTACAATTAAAAGGTATCTAAAAATTATGGGGAACAGTGGTTGCCCAGGGATTTGGGGAGGTGGAGAGGGGGTAACTAAAAAGGAGTAGTTGGAGGGGGATCTTTGTGCTTTTTGGTAATGGAATAGTTCTGCATCGTGATTGCAGTGGTGTTTCCATAACTCTATACATGATAAAATGGCATAGAACTATACACTCACAGTGTACCGAAGTCAGTTTCCTAGTTTAGATATTGTACTATACTATGTAAAATATAACCGTGGGGGGAAGCTGGGTGAAGGGCATACCAGAGCTCTTTGTACTCTTTGTGCAACTCCATGCTAATCTGTAATTACTTCAAAATAAAAAGTGTCTGTTGAGAATTTCCTCCTTTTACCAGAATTACGGTATGTTGATTTGTCACTCTGTATCTCTGGTGATCCAGTTTAAGTTTTGGCATAAGCTTTGGTGTTTTCCCTTAAATATAATACTCTAAGTGCATCTCTCTCCCCACTGTTAACCCCTTCCAAGACCAATTCACTCCTTCAATAGATGGGGCTAAGGATTAAGCAGTAGTTAAATATGCCACAGACGGGATTCCTAGAAAAATGCAAAGTTTGGTCATCTTTGATTGTAAAATATTCTCAATTGAGTTACACTGGGCAGTAAGATTAAGTATTAATATGTGGCCAGGTATTTCAACCTCCTTCCTGCCAACAGCATCAAGGATATGAGTATATTATTAAAATCCTCTGGGATTAAGACAATTTAGTATCAGCTCACAGTTGGAAGTCCTGATATGATGCTCCTAATAAGCCAGTTAGCTAAATAGCAAGAAAACCAGACATCCTTAATTCAGATGATTTGGTGGTTACACAGCTGTTTCCAGGATGTAGACCGATGCCTGATCACTCAATAAATATGTATGGATGAATGAATGAGTGAATGAATGAATGATGGGACCATTAAGATAAGCTATGAGAAAATGTCAAGGTCTAAAAGTAAGAGCAAAGAATTAGTTCATCTTTGTGATTCAGGTCTTGACAAAGCAGGCTCTGCCAGGGAACCCCCTAACCCTTCTCTCTTTGCTTCTCTAGGCAGCTTGAAATCCACTCTCCAGACGCGAAGCACACGGTCGTCCTAAGGAGCAAGGACTCAGCTACTGCTCAGGCCTGGTTCAGTGCCCTCCATTCCAACGTCAATGACCTGCTGACCAGAGTGATTGCTGAAGTCAGAGAGCAGCTGGGGAAAACAGGCATTGCTGGGAGCCGAGAAATCAGGCACCTTGGCTGGCTTGCAGAAAAGGTAAGGAAAATATCTCTCTGTAATAGTCATTTTCCCCAAGATTCCCCCTGCACTTGTTGTAAACTCTAAAGTTATCTCATTCATAGGCTGATTCTCTCATTCACAGTCTACGTGAATTTCTGATGCACCTGCAGCAGGTTACATGTCTTTGCATTGCAGAGGGGCTTTGTCTTAATCAAATTTGAGTCCCCCGCACATTGCACGTTGTCAAATATGTGGCAAGTTGCAGGTGGTCACTAATTGTTGTATGGATGAACGAATGAGTTGATTTTAACATCCGTATATGTAGGGCAAACAAAATAAACTCAGGACAGAGTTGTTACCTTGGGAGGCAAGAAAGTTGAAATTGTTGCTTTAAAAGGGTTTGTGTGAGTATTTATGAGCCTGCTTATTAATAACATGGACACTTTAGGGATTATTCAGTTACACATTTACAAATAATAGCAATAATGATAATAGCAGTAGGGATTTCTTGGGCAACTACTATGTGCTGACTCTTTTCATATATTTTATTGTATTTATGCTCTTAGCCAGCAGGTCCTGAATGTCGTCATTAAAGAGCGCCTACTTTGTGTGAGGCACGGTGCTAGCCAGGAGTGGGGAGGGGAGCGTTAAAATGACTGAAGACTTAGTCTATGTCTCAGGGAGGACAGCTGCTATAGAAAAAAAGCTTTGTGTCACATTAGCACTATCACTCTGATTTCTTTTCCCAAGTTATGTGATATGTTAAAGATAGTAAAGCTGACTTTGTGGCCATCTCTGGGGAGTTACTCTTTCTCTTCATTTCAAAGGATTGAGCCTTTGCCGTTGTCCTTACACCTGATTGCTGCCCCTTGAACTTGACCTTGCGTGCTCAGGAACACTGGGCTTTTTGGACAATCTGACCTCCCAGTGACTCAGTTTCTAATAGGCGGTAAACAAGAATAATGATCGTTGCAATAACAGTTTTCCTGCCAATGAACCCTGTCATCTGAGAAGGTCCGGTCAAATGGCACTTTAGAAATAATACTTGAACACAGCATTCGGCTGTTTTCCACCATTGTTCTTTGTTTACAGCAGCTCATGTGTGGGTCTCAGCCGCAAAGTTCAGCACAAAGTGAGTTGTCTGGTTTGGCATTGTCCTATCTTTTACAGATTTCGAAGAACCAAAGGGACAATGCAATTCGGGTGGTGGGAGCGTCCAAAAGCATATTAATTAACACAAACCGCAGGTAGGCTTTCGTAAGTTTATGTATTAGGATTCTTGATGAAAACACCATAAATCTGGATAATTGACATAATTTGAAAAGTTGCAGTGTCTAACAAAGTCTCCACTTTTTACTGTCTCCAAATTCATGTGTTTTTAGTAGGAGAAGCCCTGTTATTCAGGGATCTTTCAGTTGTAAATGACAGAAAGCTCAACTTCCTTTAGCTTGAGCAAAAGGGGATGCATGGCTTCTGATAACTGCAATGTCTAAAGATAAGCTTCAGGCATGGTGGGATCCAGGGATTCAAATGATGATAATAGGCCCACCTCTCCGTATCTTTGTCCACTTCATTGGCTTATTCCCAGGCAAGCTCTTATTCCCAGGCAAGCCCTCTCTAGTTGCCCTGACAGTTCCAGGTTTGTGTTTTTCCTTACACCTGTCTATCTCAGTGATCAGAAGCCTCTTTGCCCCAATCATTCCAACAGAAGTTCTGAGATTACAAGTCTTACTGGACTGACTTGGATCATATGTTCAGCCCTAGTTGGTGCTGAGACCAGCCTTGCTCAAGTCACTTACACTGAGAGATGAGGAGGAGTGGTTCTCTCATAGTAAAATAGGGTACCGTGCAAGGAAAGAGTGAACAGACACCACAGGAGCAAAAGCAACAGACATTCACCGTAGAAGGACCAGGGAAGCAACTGATTGGGATGAAAAACGCCCTCACTTGGTTAAGGTCCTGAGTGGACTTGGAATGTACTACATATTTCAGGGTTCTGGTAGGAGATGGATGGAAAACTCAAAAGGGATACTTGGAGAGGATTTAATGCAGGGTAGTTTATATGGTGTGGCCAAGATAAGGGATACCAATAAGAGATGGAGAAGCACTCCAGGGCTAACAGCAGTGACCATTTCTTGACCCAAAAGAGCAGGGGAAGGAGCAGTTGCCTGAAACTAGCAAGATGTGTAGCTGGAGAAAAGTGTCACCCACTACCAGCTGTGGTGTTTGGGAGAGAAACACAACCTCTGCCAACTGATCTCCTACTGGCGTCTCCCAGTGGCTGAAGCTGGCTGGAAGCCAGAGCCAATGAGCCCCACTGATGCGCTCTGTTAGGGAGAGCTGCCAGGGCACAGAGCAGGGTGGAAAAAGTAGAAACTGGATCTGCAGGGGCAAAGGGAGGCTGGCCAGCACGCACATCCCTGCACCTCATGAGAGGATGGTCTCAATTCTCAAAGGCACTTTTCTCTCATCTATTTAAACACAAACTGTGTTTAGAATCATTACCATTTGGATAATCGAAAAATGATATTGCCTCATCATTAGTGATACTGAAAAATATTTCAAAGGTTTTGTTTTCTCACTTATAAATTGTCTTCTGCCTTTTGTTTATCCCAAATTATTAGTAGACACATTATTAGGCGTTCCCATGGAATAGTAGTAAAGGTGCATATAAAGCTCTTTCTATTCTTACAATAGTATCTTTCTTATGATGTAATTTCAGACTGTCATTACAGATGTCTCCATGAGGGTATTCATAAGAGCAGTTATGACTTATCATGGACAATTATTAGAAGCAAGAATGTCTTTTATTGCCTTTATCTTCACACTTTTCAAAAGATTACCATAGATCAAGTTCAAGGGAACAAATCCAAACTGGAACTTTTTTGAATAAATATTTAATACTGAATCCTAGTGTGGAGACATATGAATGGTTTTTAGCAAAATGTTACCATAAATGGCAAATCCTTAATACTATGCCTTTCTTATATTATTACAAATATCAGTAAATTCGCTTGGTATTTGTAAAGCTATAAAATATGATCCTATATATATTCATCTGTAATTTATCTTAAATTGATGTCCTTTGTCTTTTCCTATACTGTTAAGCTTTGATTTTGTAGATTAATAACAATAGCTCTGTGACAAGATTGTACAAATTATATTTAATTTCAAGTTTTGGGAAGTAGACTTTACATGAACAAAAATAATATGCAATAATAACTTCCTTTTTAAAATCCGGTTCAGTACAAATCCTAAAACCTCCTTGACACTACACAGGAGGTTATTAAGGTTATTCTTCTCTTTGAGATGGTCTGGGGACCTGCAGAATGGCTTTTGAGAAATGATGAGGTTTTGAGGGAAAGGAGAGAGTTCTCTGCAAGCCAAGAAAGGAGAACCAGGATGACAAAAGAGAGGAGGCCTGCGTTAGCACAGCTTGTAGGGAGAACAGGCCAGAGGCGCATCTACAGGGACACAGGGGTTCTTCCTGGAGGAAGGTGACAGGAGAACCTCGTACCTTGAAGTGGCACCCAGTTATGGAGGAGCTTGAAAGCTGGTCAGAATGGTTTAAATTTGATCTGGTGGGTAATAAGAGCCTTCATATGCAAAATCTGAGAGACAGGAACTTCAAGGTGAGGTCGTCTAACCCAGCCTATTCTTTCTGCAGATGAAGAATCTGGACCCCAGAAAATGGAAGGTGTTTTATATCTAAAGTCACACTCAAAACTAAAATACAGAATTATAGAGTAGGACAATGCCATGATATTATTTCTCTTTTAATTTTTTAAAAAAATTGACAACTCATCTACTGTAATCAATTTTTTTATTTCAGCATATTACAGGGGTACAAATGCTTAGGTTACATATATTGCCTTTGCCCCACCCGAGTCAGAGCTTTAAGTGTGTCCATCCCCTAGACGATGCACACTGCACCCATTAGGTGTGAATATACCCAATCTCTCCTCCTCCCACCCACCTGCTCGACACCCGATGAATGTTACTACTATATGTGCACATAAGTGTTGATCAGTTAATACCAATTTGATGGTGAGTACATGTGGTGCTTGTTTTTCCATTGTTGTGATACTTCACTTAGTAGAATGGGCTCCAGCTCTATCCAGGTAATCACTTATTCTCTCCTTAAACTCTAGTGACCTTTCTCTGGACTCTCCAAAGTATCATGGCCAGTGCTGGGCCAATGGCCTTTGAGCTGGGGACGTTTTCCTTGTTTCGTTGACTTCCTGGTCCTGTGAACCACGTCGTAGCTACAGTCCTGCGCTGCTTTACTCTGAGAGTGCCGGCAGCTATAGACAGGCCATATGTATCAGCATAAAGCCTTTCCTGTGATCATATTCCCCTCAAATCTCTGAATTCTTTGCAAGCCCCAATCTGGCCTAAGAGAGGCCATAAATACTAGTTCCTGCCCTGACTTGCATGTCCATGATGCCCCAACACGTTTTTTCAATCTTTGTTTTTTAGTTAATCTTCTTACAGTTGTCATTGCATTGAGGTGTTTTCAGTGGTCCAAATTTCATACAAGAGAAACACAAGCTAAGTTCTGACTCTCTTGCTATGTAGAAAAGCAGTCATGATCAGGGACATGGCGGAACTGTTGAATTCTGTTTCATGGTCAGTTCATCAGGCGCTGCCTTTGCTTTGCCTTGTTATCTCAGTTTGTAGATTATTTCTCATCAGGTTAAAAATGCGAAAACACAACAAAACAAAAAACCCAGCTGGGAGCTCTGAGATGCAAGTTCAGTTCTCAGCTCTACTCATTCCCATTTCACCTTCTTTCAAAAGGCCATGTTTATATAGCTGTGCCTCCCTATGGTGTTACTGGAGGAGAGGAAGTTGGTAATTCGTATTTATTAGGTGCCTAGTCTGTTTCAGGCAATGTGCTGAAACAGACTGGATGTAAACTTGGAAAATTTGAGTAATGTTTTTAAGATCTCTCTCCTATCAAGGGGTAGAGCTGGAGTTCGAGCTGCTCTTTCCAACTCCAAAGCCCAGCACTTTCCACTAAGCTGAGCTTAAAAGGATCCAGAAACATCTGTCCACATGAGTAAAGCCTCCCAGAATCCAGCCTCAGAGCGGTACCCACAGACCAAAAGCAGAGTTTCAGAATTAAGAGACGTATCAAAATAACTCAGATCCTTTCTTTACAATTACAAAAATAAGGGAAATATATATACCCAGGCAGAGTGATACTAAAATCTTTGCTTCTCTCCTATCCATATCTGTCCCATACCTTCAACTGCTTACATTCCTCGCATGACTCCAAAAGAAGAAAACCAAGATGGAGAGATTCTCTCTTCTCTGCCCTTCCCTTTCATCCTGGACTATGTCAATCAATTAAACCTCTCTGGTTGGGTCCCTCCGTTTATTTTCCACACAATAATCCTCCTCCCTTCTCCTGTTTCTTCCTAATTTTGTACTATGGAAGTCCACAGGATATGTGCTACAGAGACTGAAGTCATCTTTGATAGGACAGGAAAGGGAAAGACAATTTGCACATGTGCGTGTGCACACATACAAACTCACACACACAAACTCACACACATACAGAGCTGGCCTTGCTTTGCATGTTTCCAGCATCCACGAATTTCAGTTATTATGATTTAATTAAATAGTCCCAACCAGTCTCTCAACAAATTTCAGTTAGCGTGGTATATCAACTATGAGTAATTTCACCAAGAACAAGCTTGGCTGCTAGCTCTTCAGTCCACAGATCACTATGTAAATAGAGGGTGTGCGTCATGATCGTGACCAATCACATCACTTCTTTCAAAGTTGTCGGTGATTGGTCCTGCACACCTGGTGGTCAGTTCACACACAGCAAAGTGCATAGCTGTGTTTCCTCTTTGTCTCCCAGTGATAAATCTGTATGGCATTTTACAAGCATGGATAATAGAAAGAGGGACTTGTCCAACAAAGATGACAGTGCAGCAAAGGGACGAAAAGTGATAATGCTGAGAATGAAGTTTGAATCTATCGTAAGTGGTGTTATAGAAGACATAGCTGACCTGTCCATGGGATTGTTCACACTGATACTGTTCAAGAGACCCTTGATAACAGCCAGAAGAACTTAGGCAGGGTAAACTTATCACCGTAAATGAGGAGAGTAGCTGTGACGAAAGGATGAACCAGAGAAGGTGACGCTGGTGGAAACTTCACATTAATGGAACTCTCAGAGACAGTTCACATCATTGACAGCGCAAAGGAAAAATGTTGCTGGCTGATCCAGACTCAGAAAGGAGTATGACAACATTGCAAAGCACAAACAAGATGCTTCTTCTGCATCATAAGGTATACGAGGAGAAGGCAACAAGCTCTGCTCAAACAACTCTTCTTAAGTTTTTACAATGAAATAAAGCACTTTAATCCTCAATCTTTCTAATGTTTTAAATTAGTGATTCCTAAATAAACATTTACTCTTTTTTCCATTTCCATATATATATATATATATACACATATATATATGTGTGTTGTGTCTGGAAAGTATCCAGCCATTGTTAGTGTAATGTGTTCATAGTAACATGGCTGGATACTTTCTGGACAGCTCGTATACCTCACAGTAAGACAGTTCTTAAAATTTTGATAAAAAGTTTTAAAGGTCATGGAACAATTCTGATTCTTCTGACTATTAAGATCACTTAGTGTGGTTTCAGCTTTCCCACTCATCTTTATTGCCCAGCACCACTGTGTGTAGGTAGGTCTGCCTTCCCCTCAGCCTGTCTCCCTGTATCTATGTATCCGTCCATCCCTATCTATTCATCTATGTAAACATATAAATATCTCTCTCTCTATATATATATATATATACATATATATATATATACACACACTATAGTCTCACATAATTTGTTGGACCACTATTAATTTTAAGTTTCAACAAGTGATTTACTTTTCCCCCCCAAATTCCAAGTAAATGTAACCAACCAAGTAATTTCATTCTCTGGCTACATTGCCCAGCTATATTAGAAGAATCTCAAGTGTAAATGTAAAATAACCCTGTCCCGAGTAAAACAGTCTTCTAGTGATCAAGATCTTGACATTGTAATTAACAGAATGATACTTCTGGAGCCTCCGATTATATCAGTCCCACCTTCTGCCTAAAAATCACCTAAGTGGAAATTTCTTACCACTTCTTCCAGGGAGAAAAACCTCTGACCTGAGGGAAACTCCCATCTGATAAGGGATGGAAATAGAACTACTGTCCAGGCTGCCCCTGGCTTGCGTCATCGCTAAATCAAGTCTGTTGGTTATGCTAGGGAACACAGACTGTTAATGCAATTAAGTGCTAATAGGCATGTTGTGTTGCTTTAAAAGGCAGTCAGCAAGTTCCTAAATGAATCACTTCTGAGATGGAGCAAGACTGAAAAATCTGGCAACAGCTTGGGTATCTTCCTCTTAGTCTTTTGCTACAAGTATTTAAACTAAATGTGCCAGTGTGAATTTAAATCAAATTGCCCCATCTTCTATTCTGTCAAATAAAACATCAGAGATTTTAAATCGGGGGGGGGTGGATGAATGGCAAGGCAGCTATAATGGATGCATGAAAATATACCCACTTTTCTGCATGCCTTTACAGTCATGTGAATTTAGTAAATTGAATTAAGCAAAGTGAATTATTCTCAACAAGGTGGAAATATCAGAGCTGCCTACAGAAGAGAGATGTACATTTCATTCCTTGTAGACTGATTGACACAACTTCATATGGGTCTGTTCAATCTCTTTGGAGAGGACCATAGAACTTGAATAGAAAGCTCCCTGTGCCTGGTTGCATGGTGCCACAGTTTAAATGTGTCCCCCGAAGTTCATGTATTGGAAATTAATCTCTAATGCAACAGAGTTGAGACCTTTAAGAGGTGCTTAGGTCATGATGGCTCTGCCCTCAGAAACAGATTAGTGCCATTATCATGAATGTGGGTTAGTTATCACAAGAGTGGGTTCCCTTGGCAGATGTAGGCCCTTTGATCTTGGACTTCCCAGCCTTAGAACTGTAAAAAATAAATTTATTTTATTTATAAATTACCCATTCTGTGGTATTCTGTTATAGCAACACAAAACAGGCTGAGACAGAAAATTGGTACAAAGAAGTGGGGCTGTTGTTTTAACAAATACCTGAAAATGTGGAAGCAGCTTTGGAACGGGGTAATGGGTAGAGCTGTGGTCCCCAACCCACGGGGCTACAGACCGGTACCAGCCCGTGGCCTGTTAGGAACTGGGCTGCAGACCTCCGATACTGTGCACCCCCCACTCCTGTCCATGGAAGAATTGTCTTCCATTAAACTTAGGAATGGAGGGGCCCCCACAGCAGGAGGTAAGCGGTGGGTGAGTATATACAGCCACTCCCCATCACTAGCATCACTGCCTGAGCTCCGCCTCCCCCCACCCCATCTATGAAAATGGTCCCTGGCGCCAAAAAGGTTGGGGACCTCTGGAGTAGATGCTAAAAGAATTTGGAGGAGCAGGCTAGATAAAACCTAGATTGCCATGAATGGAGCATTAAGGGCAATTCTGGTGACTCAGAACATAAGAGCTGTAGGGAGAGCCTAAATCTTCTTAGGGATTACAGTGGTTGTGATCAGAATGTTGATAGAAATATATATGGACATTAAAGGCCATTCTGATAAGGTCTGCAACTGAGATGAGGAATTAGGCATTGGAAACTGGAATTAAGGCCATCCTATTATACAGTTGCAAAGAAATTGGTGGAATTGTGTCTATGTTCTGGGAAAGCAGATTTTTTATTTTATTTTATTTTATTTAGAGAAAGGGTTTCGCTCTGTTGCCCAGGCTAGAGTACAGGGGTGTGATCATAGCTCACCGCAGCCTTGAACTCCTAGGCTCAGGAGATCTTCCTGTCTCAGTGTCACAAGTAGCTAGGACTATAGGGATGTGCCACCACATCTGACTAATTTTTTTTATTTTTTGTAGAAACAGGGCCTCACTATGTTGCCCAGGCTGGTCTGTAACTCCTGGACTGAAGTGATCCTCCTGCCTCAGCCTCCCAGATGTTGGAATTACAGGCATGAGCCACCGCACCTGGCCAAAAGCAGAATTTAAGAGTGATGAACTATGATATCCGACAGATGAAATATCTAAGGAGCAAAGGGCTGAAGGTGCTGCATGACTTCCTTTGGCTGCTATAGTAAAGAGAGATGAGAGAAATGATTTTAAAACAATTTGTAATTAAGAGGGAAACAGAACAGACAGATTTGGAAAACTCTCAGCTTGGCCATGTAAAGAATAAAATGTGAGTTTGGGAAAAAATACTAAGGTAAGGCCAAGCAATGTTTTCTGAAGAGATTAATATGGATAGAAGGGGCCAGGCATGGTGGCTCACACCTGTAATACCAACACTTTGGGAGGCCAAGGTAGGAGAATCTCTTGAGGCCAAGAGTTTGAGACCTCAGGGGGCAGCATAGAAGACCCCATCTCTAAAAAAAAGATAAAGAAATAAATGAGCCAGGTGTGGTGGCGTATACCCGTAATCCCAACTATGTGGGTGGTTGAGGCAGGAGGATTGCTTGAACCCATGAATTCAAGGTTGCAGTGAGCTGTGATGGTACCATTGCACTGGAAGCTAGGTGACAAGAGTGAGACCTGTCTCAAAAAAAAAAAAAAACAAACATAAACAAATTATGGCTAGAAATAAGCCAGGTTCTATTCATCAAGATGGTAAGTGAATGACCCAAAGGCATTTCGGAGATCTTCTAGACAAGCTAGGATGTGAGTCAGGACAAGGTTTCCAGAGAGGTGCCTAATGGTACCTCAGTATTTGATATTCAGGGCTGCCTTGGGACTCTGCTCCCCACTTTCTGGTGCAGTGTCGCTTGGCCACCTTAGCTATGGCTCAAGTGAGCTCATGTGCAGCTTGTACTGCCACTCTGGAAGGTACAAGCTGAAAACCTCAGTGGCATCCATGTGGTGCCAGTTCTGCAGGTGGCAGAATGCAGGAGCTGTGAGGTCATGGCAGGGTCCACCTAGATTTTAAAGGACGACACAGACAGTCTGGGGGTGCAGACAGAAACCTATTGCAGGGACAGAGCTGCCACAGAGAGTCCCTGTCAGGGCAACGCCTAGTGGAGTTATGGGAGCAGAACTGCCACCAAAACCCCAGAACTGCCAAGTTTCCAGCATGCAGTGCCAGCCTGGGAGAGCTGCGGAAGTGACTCTCCAAACCAAGAGAGCTGAAACAAGGGCTGAGCCCAGCAAAGCCAAGGAAGCAGGGCTGCCCAAAGCCTTGGGGGCTCAACCCCTGCCCCAGTGTACCCAGGATGCAGGACATGGATTCAAAGGAGCTTATTCTCCAGCTTTAAGACTGAGTGTTGTTTCCCTGTTGGGTTTTGGTCCCAGTTACCCCTTTCTTCTTTCTCCCTTTTGGAATGGGAATGTCTATCCTATTCATGTACTACCACTGTATTTTGGAAGCAGGTAACTTGTTTTGATTTCACAGGCTCACAGCTGGAGGGAATTTGCCTCAGAATGAATTATGCTTTGAACCTCACCAATATCTGATGTAGATGAAACTCTGGACTTTTGAGTTGTTGCTGGAACAAGTTAAGACTTTGAGTCTATTGGAAACAAGTCAAGACTTTTGGGTCTATTGGAATGTATTTTTCATGTGATAAGGACATAGATTTGGGGGACCAGGGGCAAAATGCTATGATTTGAATGTGCTCCCCAAAGTTCATATGTTGAAAGCTTAATCCCTAATGCAACAGTATTGATAGGTTGGGCCTTTTAAGAGGTGATTAGATCATGAGGGCAGGATTAATTCCCTTATCATGGGAGTGAGGTTAGTTATCACAAAAGCGGGTTTCTGATAAAAAGGATGATTTTTGGCCCTCCCCTCCCCCACCCCACCCCCACCTCTCCTGTGCGTGCTCTCTGGCCCTTCTGCCTTCTGCCGTGGGATGATGCAGCAAGAAAGCCTTTGCCAAATGCGGGCCCCTCAACCTTGGACTTCCCAGCTTCCAGAACTATAAGACATAAATTTCTTTCCTTTATAAATTACTCAGTCTGTGGCATTCTGTTATAGCAACACAAAACAAACTAAGACACATGGCTAGCAGACTCTGCTAGATTTAGTTTTATCTTATTGGGCATTACAGATGCCTTTCCTTTATGAAATAAACGTGTTCCAGAAAAAACTGCCTGACTTCAGTAAAGAAAAAATGATTTTCCTATTGATTTCCATTATTTGACTTTTCTGATCCCCTCCTATTCACCCCACTAGTGAGGGAGGGATTGCCCACCCTAAACAGAATGAGATAGCTAAACGCACAGTACCCAACACTGGACAGATGAGATTGACAGCAGTTTATTAGGCAGGGACACTCAGCCTGGGAGGAGGCCATGGCACAGCATGCAGGGCTACATGGGGGTTGCACCAGGGAGCAAAGTGAAACAGCAGAGGTGGTGGCAAGCAGGCTTTGTTGTAAAGAGAGAGTGAGGCATGCCTTCCTTCCCATGGGAGGATGTGATTGGCTTGCTTGAATAATTTTGCAGGCCGTTGGGGAAGTAAAACCTGTTAGGTTGAGAACCAGGTGGAGTTCAGCTGGTTTAGCTGGGTAGTGGGCATATCAGTGAGGCAGAGGAACTCACCTATAGGCCTTTGGGGCCAGGTGGGACTCCAAGATGTCAAGGCAACACATGACATTTCAGGCCTTACAATGATCATAGGCCTTACATTAATCAATGCCTCAGTTAGAATTATTTAGGAGCAGAGACTGAAATAGAGATTCCCGAGGAATGATTTACTAAGGGAGGCTCTTAGGAGAAACCTGTAAGGAAATGAGGAAGAAGCAGGGTAGGCTGGAGAGGAAGCTAAGCTAAATTTCAGCTGAAATCTAACTTCAGCCTAATTCCACTAGATTCCTAGATTTCAGCTGAAATCTAACTTCAGCCTAATTCAGGAGCAGGAATGGCAGCGCAGGGCTCTCCCACCTTGAGCCCAGGGAGCTGGGATTTTGTACACCCACATAAGCCAGCCACTGGCTGTGTGCTGCCCTGGAAGTGGAGAAAGGCCATTCCTGTCAGCCAAAAACAGTTCTCTAGAGAAGGAAAGGGTTAAGCTGTCAGTCAGCACACACATCAGGTGAGGCTTGGGTGCACTGGGCTAGTAAAGGGAATTCAGCAGGGGACCTGTGATACCTGCTGTAATCACTGATGTGTTCCCATGAGGGAAGAAATCCCAGCAGATGTACACAGAAGCTTTAGATGGGACAAAAATAAAGCTAGTGGCCAGTTCTGTACCTGCTGAAGGTTGCAGCTACCACCTAGAAGTTTACTTTTATTTACAGCTGTATTCAAATTCTAATAACTCACCTTGGCATTTATTTGCTCCATCTTCCCTCACATCATGGAATAATTATTTTTTAATGCTTTGAAATTCCCAAACATCATTTTCAGAGTCCCTTTGCATCCTTACATTTTTGGTTTGGGCTTTTTATTACTTCTCTAATAGAATTGGGCTGCAGTGCAATGCAAATGAACACATTATGTTTTCCATCTCAAAGTTCCCTCAAGTTGGTATTTTCAGGTTTTGTAAGCTGAATCCATTTCCTGGCTTATCAAGTCAGTAAACTGGAAGTTTTTTATATTGATTTTATTTAGTATTAGGGATAGAAATATTCCTATCTCTAATTCTGGAACCCAATTTAACATTATCCATATCTACATGTGACCTGCATCCAGAGGAGAGAGGGGGCCTTCGTGAAGCCTCGGAAGTCAAGCAAGACGCTCAGAATTACCTCCTTCACTTCTGTATCATCAGAAAAAAACCTTAAAATACTCCCTGATCTGTTTTGGCCCTGAAGGTCATAATCTTGCAGAGAAAAGAGGCTGCTTCTTATATAGGTCTATAGCTCCAGTGCTTAGACAGTGGCTAGGAAATAATAAGTCTACATTTGTCAAATGAGTCCGTCAGTGGACCAGTGGTACCAGCCAGAACATGATTCCCTGTTGCCAGTAGACACTGCAACACATTGTCTCTGGGAATAAAGTACGGTTCACATTATGTGTTCAAGGTGGCTTTGCTAGGGGATCATTTCTATGTTCTCAACAATCACCCTTTCACAGGAGAATGCTCATATCATGGATTCTGTGTGATTTAGGGATTTCCTTACTTGGAAATGTCAACCGTCTCCATTTGGAGTGAGATGCAGGTATGATGATCTTTGAATAGCTATGTCTTTATTTTCCATGAATTTGTGATCCTTCTTAATGAAAAGAACACTACATTGGAAGTCAGAAAATGAGGGATCTAGGCGCAGGTTGCTAGTTGCTCTGTTGCTCCCTGCAAATAACACAGGTCAGACACACACCTTACTTATTCCATGGGCTCTAAGAACCAAGGATTCTTACAGAGCTTTAGAGATATAAGAAGCAGAAAAAAATAATAGAATACAAATTAAGCAATTTTATGTTATTTGACCAGTCACGTAGCTAGTTTGCAGCAGACGTGAGATTAAAACTTATGTCTCTCTAACTTTCAGTCTGGGGCATAATTCAGTCTACCTGGATGCACCTGCCTTTCATGCAAAGTGTAAGAACTATTCAGAATTATGCAAACACATGACCTTGTCATTGCTGTTTTGCCATTAAGAAGTGTGGGGAATTTCTAAGGGATTGTCTGGAACTTTGGTGAGATCAGAGGTGGGGATAGAGATTGGGAGTACCTCCAAGAGACAGAGTCAAAAAGTGAAAGAGATGCCTGGGAAAATGAGAAAGAGAATGAAATAGCAGCCAAATCTTGGGGAACATCAGGAGTGAGAAGAAGGTGGAATGAAAGTTGGTTTCTGATCACAATGACCCCATGTCAAAGCTCTCTCTTGCTCTAAGTAGAATTGACACTTTCCTCCTGTTCTGAAAGTCTTCTAAAATCATTCCCAAGGCTTGTTTGTCAAACTACTTTATTTTGGCTCATAAAACGTGGCTGTACAGTTCATCTAACTCTCCGTACTCCCTCCCCTACCTCACCACTTGTCCATTTCTCATTCCTTGATCTCATTCTCTGCTCTGCGAGGAAACAGACTAAATCTTGTGTGAGCTATACTCTGTTGGATTCCTCTTAGTTGCAGGTTTCCCAGACTCTACCCCATCTTCTTGACCTAGTCAGCTGTCCACCTGTAGGTCTGCTTCACTGCTCATTCGCACCTCCACTAACGGGAGTAAAGAGGGAGAAATGAGAGTCAACCCAATTGGATTCCTATCAGAGGGGAAAAAAATTGTATTGGAGGACTCTATCAGGGAAGGTGGAGTTTGTGGACATGTCTGTGTATTTCACAAAATTTCAGGTGAACATTCACTTTTGTGTGTCCAGATTTCACAACATGCACACTAAGATAACCTGAAGTCAATCGTTTCAATACTTAGAACACAAAAATATCCCTGGTGTGTGTGTTGGGGTGGAGGAGGGTGCACATCCCTGCTGCATAATTTAATTGGTTATATCTTAGCTGTTGAATTCAAGCACCAAGTATTTTGGCTAAGGTAAATTTGGAGAATACAGAAATAAAGTTGGAGTCATATAAATGTAATACGAACTTACTGAATGAATATGTAAGAGGCAGGGAAGGGCAGTGGGTGTTGTACAACACCATAGTATAAAAGGAAGAGCTTGGGCTTTGGATGGAGACCTACCTGGATTTTAATCCCCACTTTGTTACTTTGCTGGTTGGGTAACCTTACGTAAGTTTCTTTAAGTCTTCAATCGGCAGTTTTTGTGTCTGTAAAAAAGAGACATTAATACTTACCTCAAAAGAGAATTTATATGGCTTAAATGAAATATTTTATGTAAATGTCTGGCACAGGGCTGGCACATGGCATTCAATAAATTTAGCACAGCAGATGAGGGCAATCAGCTGTCTAGCTTGCACATCTTTTTGGAAAGGTAGCACTCACTTCTGAGGAATATTTTTGGAGTGGAATTTGTATGGAGGTTTTTAGAAATCTGTAAATTCGTGAATGTGAGTAAAATATATACACATACTTTCCTTTATTAAGTGCAGTAAAAAGGATATGCACTGGTCCTTTTGCTAAAATATGGACTTACCAGTTGGCTCAGAGCTACCAATTCAATATTCTGTATTCTTTAGTTTATTCCTAACTTCTATTTTATGGCAAAGAACTGTCATTTTCATACAGCTTTCATCCTCAATACTATCATTTGGCCTTTTAGGTCATTTTACTAAAATAAACTGAGTGTTTATTTGTGAAGTGTTTGTCTTTCATGCCTTCGTGCAACAGGAGAATAGCAGAGTCATGCGACATGTCTATGGAGGGCTGTCAGCTAGGATTCCGCTAGATTTGAGTGTCAACCCACACTTTTAAAACTGGCCCTCAGCAAAATTACAAACTACTGCAAGTCGTCATCATGCAAGGTCACACAGAGTAAAAACTGTATTAAATCCATGAAGGCCAAAGATCTGCTGTAGTGGGATTGAGTAAAAATTGAACTTAATAAATAATCAAAATGTATACCCAACAGTACTGTGACCAGAATTAGAGAGGGAGAAAAAACACTGTGAACTGGGGTTTTCAGGGAAAGCTTGCTAGGAAAAATCAAACTTGAGCTGGTCTTCAAAAAGGGGAAAGATTTGAAAGCTTTGTCTGGGTCATATGTGACCTACAGCTTACCTTCACAGAAAATGTCCTCAAATGAAGAATATATTACTTGATGCCTGGAAACAAGGTCATAAGTCAAAGTTATATAAATCAGTCCCAATTTCCCTATAAATGGAATGTGAAATGTATATATAATATACACACACACATACGGGTATAATTTTAACCAAGACCCTATTATCACTCTTACAGATGTAACTCCATATTTAATGAACTGCAAATTATAAAAAGACTTTTCTAAAGTTTATATGAACTTGATTTTATGCCAGGCATGGTGGCTCACACCTGTAATCCCAGCACTTTGGGAGGCCAAGGCAAGAGGATCGCTTGAGGCCAGGAGTTCCAGACCAGCCTGGGCAACATGGCCAGACCCCATCTCTACAACAAATAAAGAAAAAAATTAGCCGGGTGTAGTGGCATGAGCCTGTAGTCTCAGTGAGTTGGAAGACAGGCAGGAGAATAGAGGCTGCAGTGAACTATTACCATGCCACCACGCTCCAGCCTGAGTGACAGAGCAAAACGCTGCCACTAAAAACAAACAAACAAGCAAACAAACAAACACCCAAAATAAACTTGATCTTCAAAGGCAATTGTTAAGTAAGTGTATAAAAAAATTTTTTAATAAACACATAAAATAATATATTCATAATTCCTGTATTACTTTTCACTGGAAGAGATCAGAAGTTGAAGGAGAAGCATTTGTAGAATTTTAGGGTTCGTGATAACTTGTGTAGAAACTAACCCATAGATATTGTTGTTTTTTTCCTCTTGCTATTTAAACTTTTCTTGTATAAAACAAGAACCTTAAACATTATTGCTAGTTAGTCTAGTGCACTTAAAACAGACAGGTTTCTGGAAGCTTCACCATGGACCTTGATATTTTTCTATAATAAGTGAACCTCAGAAATGTGGAAACCAACTTCCAGCACTAAATTTTTCATCCCTTGAACTTTTTCCACATTGTTTTTCCTTCATTCCAAGCTTCAAGGCTTTAGCTTGAATAATAACGGGGTTGAAAGGTAATATTAATATTATCCAGAGTCCAATAGCCATAAAACCAGAAAGGAACTATCACAGAAATCTGTTTCTTTTAATCCATTATCCTTTAGGGGTTGAATATCTTTTTGCTTATAAATAATCAATGATTTTTAAAGACAAATATATGATTAGTCATTTTCTTATGCATTTGATACACATTCTTCAGCACCTATAATTCATTTGGTGAATAACTATTCAGTACATACACTATATCAAGCATTATGATGGTGACAAGTCAGACGAGTTCCTTGCTGCATTGGAGCTTACATTCCAGCAGGGAAGATGGATAATACAGAGGAATAAAAAAAAATTCAGGTAGGGATATGTGCTATAAAGGGAATGGGCAATGTGAATGTAAGGGATGAGGAAATTAATTTCAGATAATTGCTTATAATGGGCAAGGCAGTGGGTTAGAGAAACAAAGATGTTCTCAAGGAACTTATGAACAATTGGGAAAGGCAAAAATGGAAACTAAGAATTTCCAATATAGCACATGCTATACTTTATTTCTGCATTAAATCTGTGAGGGCTTATAGGAAGGAATCAGCTAACTTGGCCTAGGAGGTTAAGAAAGGTCTTAAGCTGAATCTTAAAGATCAGGTAGAGAAAGACTTTCTGGGTGCAGAAATAGCATGTGCAAAGGCTTCAAGACACAAAATCCATGGCCTCATTTAAGAATAGCCATTAATCTTGGTTGGCTGGAGCAATGCACATATACATTCAGGTGCTACTGCCTTTCTTAGCAACACCCTTAGGCATTTGTACCTTCACTTGTATGCTACTGTATTGCATTTTTAGAATTCCTCTTTGGAATGGCCTTCAAAGACAATTCCTTAGCAATGTGTGAAAATCTACTTTACAGTCACATGGGCATCCATACCCTTTTGCCCAAAATGTATTCTCTTTTTCTCTTTTTCACTGTCACCCTGCTTGGTTCAGCTTAGTATCCTCCACCTGTTTAGACAATAGCTCCTGTCTCACAGAGCTAGGGACCTGGAGGTGGATTTTGAGCAGGGAATGAGGTTGGACGTGCTGCTGTGCTGACCAAAGCTGACCAGCAAAGTGCCTCATCCAAAATGTATGAGGAAGCCAAATGCCGTAAGTTCCTCTGGAAAAGAATTCCACAGCATTTTTTAAGTCCCTACTACTAGGGAAAATGTTCTATTCTACTTTATTACTAGTTCTAGTGAGTTTTACGTATTAATTCAATCTTCACCCAGTATATATAAATCTGTAGAGTATCTTTCCTTTAAAAAGTTAGAGAGCTGTAGCATATTGCTTTTTATGAAATACAGTCTAGGGCTTTTTGTATGGTGCCAAAATAAATTTAGACGCGACCACGCCAATGTCTCATCCCACAAAAATGTTCTTCCTTGGCGTCTCAACTCTAAGGAGTGTGCAAGTTGTAATAACACAATTAAGTAGTTACTGGATGCTTTATAGAGTGATTTTATACTCATTATTTCCTTTAACCCTACTAAGAGCTCACTGATTCACCTTTTAACTACCAGAGCCTATCGGTTTGGTGAGCGAGAGCGTGTCTGAGCCCAAGGCTGTGCTCCCAGTTCAGAGGTGTGGGCCACCGAGCTCTGCAGGACCACGCTGTTCCCTTTCAAAAGGAACATGCAGGCATCTCCCATGATGTCACGTGTGCCTCACGGTTGTCATGGTGCACAGTGCTTATCGGGATTCTGCCAAAAAAGGTGTGATCATTGAGAATAAAAACTACTCTTTGAATCGTGCTGACAAGGAAGCTGATCTTCGGTGTTGGAATGATTGGTCTGACCTTTTGTTTTTAAGTGGTTTTATGCAAATGGAAGCTCTGCATGCTCTATAATTTTTAAACATAATGTTTTTCTGTTTGTTTGTTTGTTTTTCTTTTTCAAAACAGCTACAAAAGTGAAGCTAATTGCAGGCACCAGTGTTGAGTCAGGTAATCATTTCTAAAATCGCCAGCTGCTAATGGCCTGTATCTCATTGTTCCACCCTTAAGGAAAAGGGAAATTGACGGCTCTAACGCAAAATGTACTGTTAAATAATTACTTTGAACCATGACAACCTTGGAGATCTCAGGAAGCCTTTCTTTCCTAATAGAATTTTCCCATTCCTACTAGGTTTTGTGGTCCTCCAAGAAAAGGTGATAGGTGTGTAAGCTGTTTGTGCCAAATGAGGAATAACGGGATATTTGAGAGGCCCCACTCTGAGAAGAACGGTTTTTTTAAGAACTGTTTATGACTACATCCAGTTAAGGAAGAAACTGATAGAAAAGAAAGAAGAAAAGAGAAAGGAAAGAGAAAGTGAAGGGAAGGGGAAGAAAGGAAGAAAATAAATAAGAAGAAACACATGCTGTAATCGTTTTACCTCTATTAGATTTAAATCAGCTTATGTTATTCAGATGATTAAAATAACATTTGGACTTCCAGAGACTTGCTTTAAAACTTTCAGCCCTGACCTTGGGGCTACTCACTCAGATCTCTGATGAATGGTACTTGATTCCTGGAAATATGATAATGCCATTTGGATGTTCAATTTTCTCCTATCTTGGTGGTAAATCTGATAAATTCTTCATGTGATCAGAAAAGCAAATCAATAACCATGAAGCCGTGTGGGTCCTGCAAAGGGATTTTTCCTCCCCTTAATTTTTAATGAGGCCCCATATTTATCGTCTTCCCCAATGGCTACTTTGAACAAGATGTGCTCGGTGTGTGCTATTGAGCTGATGCCAACCTGCTGACCTTTGCATTCGATGAGCCCTCAGCCGAGACTCTGACCTAAGCGCAAACATATTGTTGGATCCATCATGTTGATTCTTGGCTCGGATACTAATGTGCAGCTAATGAGCTACATGGTGCACATATTAACCCTGGCTCTGGCAGTGCTAATGCCAGATGCACAGGGAGATGGAGTTGGGAGGAGGGCAGCAAGACGCCCAGTGCACTGGCTTCTTAATAGACGTGAACAGTTAGAAGAGCCGTGTTGCAGAATACCTGGTTCATGGTTTATGGGAAGTAATAAGCAATCAAGAGGTGGAGAAAACGTGCTGTCTTGTATCTCCTCTTAAATAAAAAATCCCTCCACATCAGAGGGGTGCTCTATGAGCTGTGAAATAGGGAGGAAAGTTGAAATGTTTAAAGAGTCGGGTAATGGCTTTTTATTGCCAAAGGGAAGCCGGTGTCCAGCCCTGCCGTTGAGTAACAGTAGATTTAAGACCTCCAGGCATGGCCATGTGGCACTGACCACAAGCACATTGGTGACATTTCAAGACAGTGCTGTGTTGTCTTTTTTTTTTTTTTCCCAAGAGATGGCAGGCAAGGGCACAGAAGGGCATGTTACTGGCTTTGGAAGCAATTTTTCAAAAGGCAGTTGTTGAAAAAGTTTCTACCAGAGACATAGCATGCCAGAAAAGGACTTGTATCTATTAATAATTTATTACTGCATCCAGAGCGCCTAGCACTGATCGTGGCTCCTAGGTCAAGGCAGATTGATTGAACTGGTTAAGGAATTGAGAAAATTGATTATAAACTCAACCAGGTGACTAAGGATAGCTATTTAGCCATTTGATTTTGGACAAGGTATCTCTCTCTGTTTTTTTTTTTTTGTTGTTGTTTTTTTGAGACAGAGTCTCACTGTGTTGCCTGGGCTAGAGTGCCGTGGCGTCAGCCTACCTCACAGCAACCTCAAACTCCTGGGTTCAAGCGATCCTTCTGCCTCAGCCTCCCGAGTAGCTGGGACTACAGGCATGTGCCACCATGCCCGGCTAATTTTTTTCTATATATATTTAGTTGTCCAATTAATTTCTTTCTATTTATAGTAGAGACGGGGTCTCACTCTTGCTCAGGCTGGTCTCGAACTCCTGACCTTGAGCGATCCGCCCGCCTCGGCCTCCCAGAGTGCTAGGATTACAGGCATGAGCCACCGCGCCCAGCC
>CAUYRT010086306.1:0-23574 GCA_963574885.1 Lepilemur ruficaudatus | reverse complement strand
TGCTGGGGCTAGCGTGCCATGGCGTCAGCCTAGCCCACAGCAACCTCAAACTCCTGGGCTCAAGTGATCCTACTGCCTCAGCCTCCCAAGTAGCTGGGACTACAGGCATGCGCCACCATGCCTGGCTAATTTTTTCTATGTATTTTTAGTTGGCCAATTAATTTCTTTCTATTTATAGTAGAGACGAGGTCTCGCTCTTGCTCAGGCTGGTTTCGAACTCCTGACCTTGAGCGATCCGCCCGCCTCGGCCTCCCAGAGTGCTAGGATTACAAGCGTGAGCCACCGCGCCCGGCCTGGGCTCCCTTCTTGCCCCAAAGATGGCTGCAACAGCTGCAAGCATCAGCTTCACTCCTTCCTCTTCACACATGTTCCATACGCAGAAAAAGGGATTACTTCTTCCTTGTATCACTTTTTAAGAAATAAGAATCTTTCCCACGAATTTAACCTGTAGACTTGACCTTTTCTTTTATTGGCCAGAAATACATCACTTGTCCCTTTCTCAACCAATTACTGACATGGGGAATAGAAGTATACCAAGATTGCCTTAGACTAAATAAAAATCACCTTCTATGCATGGAAATGGAGTCAGCCTTCCCTGAACCCCTTGACTGCCTGAACAGACCTGAGTTCTATTAGCAGGGAAGAAAGGAGAACTGGCTATTGTTAATATTAGGCAGAAGTTAAAAATGAAATTTCCATTAGTAACCTTATGTTAGGAGATGCTGATGTTAGAGGCAGAATATTTAAAGTCATATACAGTATTATCTGAACTACATAAAACAAAAAAACCTTCCAAAAACTAAGCATAAACAAAAAAGGGATTAGCAGAAAATGTACCAAAATGTTAACAGCAGATATTCATGACTGACAAACTAACAGTATATTTTTATTTTTTTTTTTATTTTCCAACTCTTCCACAATGAGTACATTACTTTTACAAAGGAAAAAAGGTAATAAACATCATTTTAAAATCTAAGATACAGCCTTAATTCTCTCAATATTTTAAATTTTTCATCTTGATTTATTACCTCTGACCTGTCTTTGCTTCTTTGTTTTCACACACACCCATATAAACCCTCATGCTTCCTCTAGACCATTCCTCTAATTTAGTTACATCTTTACTTTCTAGTTTTCCTTTCTTTCCTCCTTGATTTCCATTCAGATCTCCTTTTCCTATCTTTTTTCTTTTTCAGGTTTCTTTATTCTGGTTCTGTATTTTTTCCCTTTTTAGAGCTTCAACAATTCTAGCCGAGTATTCTTCAAGGTCCGAGCATTATAATTGCCCAAGGTACTTATTTCTGCGCACTCCCTGATCCAGTGGGTGAATTGGAATTTCTGGTGATAAAGACTAAGTACTCTGTATTTTAAACAAACACTTCAGGTAGTTCTTATGTGTATTAAAGACTGAGAACTTCTGCCTTAGCCTTTGACACCATGAGTTCCTTTATCTTATCCATCAGCCAATTACTGTGTGCCTACCGTAATAAACATAAAACGAATCTCAACCCACTTTACTTATTTACTCATTGTCCTTGAAGTTGTCAAATTTTCCGCTGCTTTGATGCTTACTGCTCTTCCATGGTCTCTCCCACCGACTTTTCTTTTCTGTTGTTGCTGTCCCAAATTTAAATTTTTCCTTTTTATATTAATAGACATTTTTGGCTTTGATATTTTATTTCTTTGTTCTTCTTTGTTCTCTTAATCTGCTCACTAATTTAAAGAGACAAAGAAGACAGAGATTATAATAACTGATTAAGATGAGAAAATCACCAAGAGTAAACATAATTTTCTTTTCAATTGTTAATTGAAATGTTGTCGCCCACTGACTTCTTACATCAACTTCTGTATAAAGGACATAAATTTGCTACAGTAATAATGCTTTATGTATTGAGGTATGGGGTGTATGCTGGTTTTAAGATCAGAGTTAAGCTAAATTGCGTTTAGATTCTTTATATTCTCATCACACTAAAATTTCAGAGAAGGAGGCCATTTTGTGGTAGAAAGCCATGAACGTGAAGTCAGAAGATGGATTTAATTTTTTTAAAGCTCTGGAACTGTTTATGGACAAGACATTTAACCTCTTTGAGACTCAGTTTCTCATCTGTAAAACAAGAATTTGCACCACACAGTTTACAAGGTCTTCTCTAGCTTGTAAGATTTATGGTTCTCATTGAGGAATACATAAGTGCATTTTTAGAAAACTATTGTTGACTTCACAAAAGCTAGAAAATATCAAGAAATCACATCACTCTGTCCCATAAAAATTTTTTAACTCAATAAACATTAATATCTACTTGAAACTGTATCATTTGTTTTCTTAAAACTATTAAAGTTTTCAAGACTCTACAGAAGATTGTTAGTTGAAAGTAATGTTTTTACACTGAAAAGTAGATGTACTCTTTTTTCAGAAGATAAAAACTGTCATGTTTATTGTAAAAAATTCAAATAGTAAAAAGTATATAAAGCTATCACTCCCTTCCACTCCCAACTAATGAATTCTCTTAATTTCACTCCCCAGAGGTAGCCACTATTAAAATTTTTGGTATATCGTTTTTGCTATTTTACATAGGTATACAGATGTAAGTGTGTATTTAAAAACACACACAAACAGGATCACACTGTAATACTATATTGCAACTTACTTTTTCCCCCCAACTTAACAATAAAACAATATATAGGGTCTTTTTTACCCTATCAATATAAATAGATCTGCCTCTAATATAGTGGGAAAAAAAACAAAACAAAACTAAGGATCTTAAGCCTGAGAACTAATTCTTATTCATTAGAATTTTACATGGGGAAATAGGAAAATAATTCTGTTACTGAAATTATTTACAAAACGCCATCCTTAACTGACAACCTTTAGTCCCCTATCTTCATAAAGGCAGCTGAGAGAGTGCCCGAAGGGTTTTGAGGATTCTGCAAGGTGTGTCATATTATGGTTCACATCAGTGCACATTGATATATCTCCCTGGCAAGAACTGAAAGATACAGTTCTTAAATCCCCTGGTGACCCATTATACATGGATCATTGACAAGATAGAATGTAATAGCTCCTGTCTTTTTACCAAGGTAAACTTCCCAGTGAAACTGTACTCTTCATGCCCCACATTTTTATCTAAATAAGAAAATTAATGTAGGAAAAAGAAACTACCTTAAGAAGGTAATACAAATGCTCTCATATTCTTTATTATATTTTAATATTTATTGAATGAGGAAACAGTAGATGTTAATTGCAGAGACTGAGACTGAGAAGCTTTCCCTATAACCTACCTTTCCAAGTAGATCATCTGAAATACAAGGCTAAATGAATTGCACAAGATCCTGCATTTGGAATGCCAAGTTAAACTAATAGACATTTTGCCTATGTAAGGACAGCATTAAAGAGTAGTTCAATTAGTATTATGGGTCAGAATTTAACATTTCCCATTATTGTAGTGTAAAAAGTCAGTGCTTCTCTATCCTAAAATTTTTTTTCATTTGTGAACTGGGTCATAAAGAGTCATAAGCTTTCAGAGGGACTTATTCACAGACCTCTGTAATATTTACCATGTGGTACTGTGTTTTTGCAACATTACATATTGACAGTGCTGTGTTATAAATATCCTAATGTGATGACAGGACATGGCCATGTTTTTATGTCATTCTAATTTAGATCCCCCCTGAAAGTTCCTTATTTTATGTTAGTCTTCTTCACTTCTACAAGGATTCTGCCCCATTTTTATCTGTTTAGAGATAGAAAAAGTTAGAAATGGAAAGATGATGCTCTTGTCGATTTGATTAACACTTCATTTCCTACTCAGGCCAAAAGGAAAAAAAAAAAAGAAGAAATAACCAACTATCTCAATAAGAATCTAGGCAATTGAATCAAATATTATGGCCTAGATGAGTGAAGTTGAAGATATATATCCCTTTAACCCAGCAATTCCACTATAGGAACTCAAGCATATCTGCAAAAAGAGACATGGACAAGAATATTCTCTGAAATATTGTTTGTAATAGACAAAAACTCAAAAGGACATAAATGTCTATTAATACAAGACTGAGTAAATAAATCATGAATATTCATATAATGGAATACCATATAGCAGTTAAAATAACCAGATTAGCACCACATGTCATGGATTAATCTCAAACACAGGATATAATGTAGTACAGAAAAAAGCAAGTTGCAGAAAGGTAAGTACCTACCATTCATGTAAAGCTTGAAGACATGATATATGATTTATATAGTGAAAGTATAAAATGTTCTAAGAAGTAATAAACCCCAAAGTCTGGATAGTGGTTACCTTTGGGGAGAAAGAAGAAAGAAATTAGGGACCAGTACACATTAAGGAGGGATTTCAACTCTATCTGTGATATTTTAGTTCTTTTTTCTTTCTTAATTTTTTTGTTGAGACAGGGTCTTGGCCTATTGCTTGAGCTGAAGTACAGTGGCATAATTATTGTTCACTGCAACCTCAAACTCCTGGACTCAAGCAATCCTCCTCCTCAGCCTCCCAAGCAGCTAGGACTATGGGTGGGCACCACTAGGCCTGGCTAATTTTTTATTTTTTGTAGAGATGAGGTCTTGCTATTATACTTTGCCAAGCTGATCTTTGAACTCCTGCCCTCAAAGGATTCTCCCACCTCAGACTTCCAAAGTGCTAGGACTACAGACATGAGCTACCATACCTGGCCAATATTTTATTTTTTAAAGAAATATGAAGAAAATATAGAGAGTAAGACTTGACAAAATTGAGAGATGGATATAGAGTTATTTATTATTTTACTTTTACTGTACTTTTACATATGCTTGGAAATTTTCTTAATTAACTTTTCCCCCCCCGAAAGAATCAGATGTTAGAGCTGAAAGGGACTTTAGGAAAAATCTAATATTGGATTTTTAATGAGCAGCTACTCTGTGATGTTAGGGATACTCTGGTGCACCAGAGAGACAAGTTTTTTGTTGTTGTTGTTGTTGTTTTTTGAGATAGTCTCACTTTGTTGCCCAGGCTAGATTGCCATGGCGTCAGCCTAGCTCACAGCAACCTCAAACTCCTGGGCTCAAGCAATCCTTCTGCCTCAGCCTCTCAGGTAGCTGGGACTACAGGCATGTGCCACCATGCCCAGCTAATTTTTTCTATGTATTTCTAGTTGGCCAATTAATTTCTTTCTATTTTTAGTAGAAATGGGGTCTCGCTCTTGCTCAGGCTGTTTTTGAACTCCTGACCTTGAGCCATCCTCCCGCCTCGGCACCGCAGAGTGCTAGGATTACAGGGGTGAGCCACTGCGCCCGGCTGAGAGACAAGGTTTTTATACCCTTGGAAGTTACATTCTAGAAGAAAGAGACCAAATTTAAAAATAAACAGAATATTAATAAGGATATCACAGAAGATTTCACTTCAGTTGAGGATGAGGAAATTGAGGTGCAGAAATGTTAAGTGATTTTCCCGAGTTACAAGCCAGTTCTAGAACCTTGCCTTCCCTTTCTGTCTCTCCACATACTTCTGTTTCCCCTGGTCATGCTCTAACTTAATGTTATTCTAATTATTGATAGTGCTAGGCACAAACACATTGATAGTGCTTCATTTGTTTTGTAGCCATCTCTAAGATATAAGGCATAGGTACAAATTTATCAAATGCTAAAACTTAAATACTCTTAAAGTTATTGGAATATTTTGAACATGACATTAAATTTACACAACCTTCTTATTAGGTAGGTCAGCATTATCTTCCTTTCATGGGTGAAGAAAGAGATGAATGAGGGAGTAGCAGTGGGGTGAAGAAAATTGCCTAAGGCTCTGCAGGACATAAGAATGACAAGTTCTGGATCAGGATTCAGAACTCTGACTAATCTAATGCAAAATCTTGAGTACCTTTCTTTCTGATCTTCCCTTTCAGGTTAATGGCCTTACTTCCACATATTCCTGTGAAGCAAGCACTACTCTTCAGAAAATTGTCAGAAAAGGGCCATTAGCACTAATATCTTGTCAGATAAATTGAGGATTTTTTTCAGTTGCAAATTCATTGGAAAAAACATGTCATGTAAACTTTTGTGTCCATCTAAGTGTGCAAACTCTTCTGTCCAGATGCTCTCAAAGAACATTCAGGGCAATCATTTCCCAGACTGTAATTGTTCTATTCTGAGCTTTGAAGACAGGTATCAGGTGAGCTTTTATCCACTGTTGGAAAGTAAAGAAAGTAGAAGAATGAAATGATTATGGTGAACTACTCTACCTAGATGGTGGTATGACACCCATTCTACTTACAAAATTCTAGCATTCATAGTTTCTATTAAAATAATTGCCTTCATTTCTATTAAAATAATTATTTTAATATTATATTATGATAGCCAGAGGTGATTGTTTCAGCTTCTTCTTCCTGAGTTTATTAAAAAAAGAAATCATCACTTGTGGAAATGAAGTCTTCATGGGGAAAAATTATTCTGAGCAGAATTTAAATAGCCAATGTCAGAAGGTACTATGGTCTAACACTAGTGTTACCCAGGAGTCCATCAGCAGACTTTATCCCTGTGCACCACATACTTCCCTGCAAAGCTGATTATAGGTTTATGTTGTAAGTGCTCAATATTGACTGGTACAGGAACACTCCGGAATTACTTATTATCTTCATTTTCCAATGAATTCTTTCTTCCCTTGGCTGATGTGTGAAGCTGGGCTTCTAAGGACTTCCTCAGTGTCCTTATTAAGAACATCTGTAAAGAGCATCAGAATGAAGTGTTGAATTTCACCCATTTGGATTTCATTAAAGTGTCTATAGTTGTCAAGCATTTAGAAAGTCAAGACACTAAGAGTTTGGGGTTTGACCCAAAGGAAATTGGTCCTCATTTTAAAGCTAAACAGGAGGGATAACTGAGCCAAAGTTTTTTAGGGAGTAGGAGATTTTTAAAAAATTATTCCTTTCAGATACATGTCTCTAAAGAATGAACGCTTAAACAGTCATACTTTGTAATAGTGAGTTTTCCATCTTGCCAAAATAAAGTGTGGGTTTATTGCAGAGGTTCTTAACCCAGAGTTCATGGACCTTTAGTGGGTCCATAGGTAGACTCCAGAGAGTCCATAAACTCTGTGAAATTGTAAGCAAAATTTTATGTACGTATACACGTGTATTTTTTTCCTGGGGAAAGGAAGCTATAGCTTTCATCAGATTTTCAGGGACATTTGTGATTCAAAAAAGGTTTTAAAATGTTGGCTTATTTTCTTACTTATTTAGCTATCTTAAAATTTTTAAAGTATCTGAATAAACAGAGTTTTAAATTTCTCTTTTTACTAAGAGTACATTATGCATATAAATGTACATGAATTTTTAAATGCTAGTAAGGTATACTGATTTTTAAATATTAACAAATGACCAGAATTTGAGTAATTTGTGAAATCTTAATTATGACTAAACTTACCTATATATATACTCTGATCTAACCAGGATTAACAAAAATAACCTAACTGGTTATTTGCAATAAATAATAAAGAAAGGACAATTTGGTTGAAAAGTGAAAATATGCTGTGTTGGTGGTACAAAGTGGTAAAAAAACAAAGCAGCTTGAAACTTTTCTATTGCACTTAGTAGTAATAAGAAGTTTTCTGTTTGTTTAGTTAATTATGCTCTAATTGTAGTAAAGTGGGCATGAATTAATTTATATTATGACTCAAATCCACTCTGAGTAAAAACAGCAATTTCATTTTGTAAACAACAATAAGTGAAATAAATTCTGATGTGAAAAAGCCACTGGCCATTTTTAAGTTTTGTAACATTTTAAGTGAATACCAAATAATCTGATCATCATTACACTAATTCTAGTTCCATTTATACTTGGAACATTTGGTAAAATTTAAGAGGTCATATTTTAAATTAAACTATAGTTATGTTGTTTCTTCTCTGCATGTGATTTTTAAAAAGTACTGTTTTAATTGGATACTATAATTACATTTGGTTTTAAAAATAGATTATTTAGTATACATTGAACTAATGACATTTGAATCACCCACTTTAGACTGGAATCAAAACACAGAATGTAGAAATACAACCTGAATCTTTGATCAATAGGCTATCTGCCACTTGTCTTTGTTTTATATCACAGGAACATACACAGGTTATTTTTTCCCTTTAGCTAAACTTCAGACATCAGTCTACTTTGTTTTATCTTTGTTCCTTGTGCAGCAAGGCTTCTTTGGCCACCTTCTTAAATTACCTATCCTCTCAAACAGTTCTTTAGCTTATTATATGTGAACCTGGCTTGTTTCCAAATTAACTTGGCTAGTCTCTTAATCTTTCCCATCCTCTCTCAAAAGCCCAGATCTACCCTCTCGATATTTACAAAACCAAACTTAGTTTCCAGGCTTCACACGCCCCACCTCCTTGATATATATACTGTATGCCATCATCTTTTCTTTCCTTACATTCTTTTTCAGATGCCTATATTTTATCCTCAACTATGTCTTTCTCTCTAACTTTGCCTCAGAATACTTTCTTCTTTTCAGTCTGTTTTTAAAAACATACTTATGCTTAAATATTAGTGAAACATGGACTCTTAGAGTTGTTAATTTGTTTTGTATAGTGAAGGCTTTTTTGTTCTTTAACATCAAGTTTATGTCTTACTATTTAAATAAGGTTAAGAATCAGTAAAGGTTATGGCATATGAATCACCCCTCAATAAAGCTATTAGTAAAAAACCAGAAAACCATGAAACAAAAAAAGAATAAAGTAAAGGAATTTACATAAAAGCATTTTAAAAGATAGAAACTGCAATATGGACCCTAGCTAGTTATCATTATTATAGTTACTATTACACGCACTATTTAGCTTTATAAATTCTCTGAAGCCTTCCTACACACTAATAATTTAATCTCCTCTGCTGATTCACTGTCCTAGAACTATTTATCCAAACACAAATTATGCAAAGGCTTCTAGCACAATGCTGGAATATAATAGGTGTCCAATAGATGTTGAAAAACAAAAAAGTTAAAATAACAATTGATGGAGTCAAGTCATATATATTACTATAGGTTTTAAACACTAAAAGGATTTAGCCTATGCCTAAAATTGTCAGGAAAAAATTAAAGTTTAAAAAAACACTTATTCTTTGAGATTAGAAATAACATATGCTATTACACAAGAAACAGGGTTGGAAAATATCAGATTAAAATTCACTTCTTAGGCCCTTCTTAGAGAACTATTATTACACAGAAGTTGAAAATCGGTTCTGTGGAGGAATATGATGATTTCCATTCAGCTTTCTATTTATCATGGGGATCTCACAATTCTGGTAACCAAGGAGTATTTATCCCAACATGGTTCTTCCTTTTGGAGACAGAGAGCAACTACTAAATTTTCTGTTAAAGCTATGCAATAATAAATATGTAGTTCAAGATGTTTTCATTGCTCAAGAAGTGTTTTGTTTTTTATACAATTTGACCCCACCTTACTCTCAGGTCTTCAGAACCAATGAAGAAGGAAACATCACTTATCTAAGAAGGTGAGATACAGAGGTGATGGATCACTGGTTTGCTAGTCAGGACAGGTAGCAAAATTTTCAAATTTTTGATCTTTATTATGCTTTAAGAATAGCAATGTCAGGCCGGGCGCGGTGGCTCACACCTGTAATCCTAGCCCTCTGGGAGGCCGAGGCGGGCGGATCCCTCAAAGGTCAGGAGATCGAAACCAGCCTGAGCAAAAGCGAGACCCCGTCTCTACTATAAATAGAAAGAAATTAATTGGCCAACTGAAAATATATAGAAAAAATTAGCTGGGCATGGTGGCACATGCCTGTAGTCCTAGCTACTCGGGAGGCTGAGGCAGAAGGATCACTTGAGCCCAGGAGTTTGAGGTTGCTGTGAGCTAGGCTGACCCCAGGGCACTCACTCTAGCCCGGGCAACAGAACAGAGTGAGACTCTGTCTCAAAAAAAAAAAAAAAAAAAAGAATAGCAATGTCTTTGGATTGGAAAGAACTTTAGAAATGTCTTTGTCCCTCAGATGGTATTACTAATGTACTAATGGTAGGAGCACTTACTATTTTGTGAAGCTGTAGGTACCATTGTTAGATAACTCTGAATGTTAGAAAAGTCTTATGCTCAATCAAAAATCCACCTCGTTGGACCTTCCAATGATTGGTCCCATTCCTGTCCTCTGCTTTCCCTAAGCTGTAAACTTGGGGGAGGGGGAGTAGAATTCCTCGTATATAAACAGAGAGAAGATATTTGACCTGAACTTTGTAAAACGTTTAGAATTATTAGGGAATGGTGTCACCACACCATCAGGTCCTCAGAAAAATGCATTGCTTCTTCCTTCTCTATTTAGATTCTAGACTAGAACGTTTTCATCTCTCTCATCCAAATGTGCTAGTGAATTTAGCAAATTTTCAGTCTTCCAGGGAGAGCTACCAGTAATTACCAACAAATCTACATTAGCACACCTTATGAGAGGAGAGAGAAGGACTTAGAAGCTTCATAGTTTTATTTCCTCCTCTGGTGGTGTGGTAGGAAGGAGGATTAACTGGTTTGAGCTGAAGGTTTACTGGGTATGACTCTCTTAAATCCCTGGCCCAGATTAACTGAATGATCCCGGCGTTGAGCACGTGGGTTGTCAAGAGTGCTTGTATCACAGATTTGCCTAATAACTAATCTATCACAACCTCCTCCACCTCTAATGAGGAGGTTCCATTGTTCTTCTCTTGCAAGTTCTAACATGCTATGTTCTCATCTCAATTTAAAAGGGCCCGAATTGCATGATAGTATTTCAAGCTGCCAAAGGCCACAGCTTCTTTATTTAAAAAAAAATTAAAAAATAGGATTGAATACAGATCATGCTGCAGGACTCTTAGTGTCTACACCTGGCCGGCCCTGGTTTGTCACATTCTTATCTATTTATTCAGCCAAATAATAACTTCAAAAAAAGTAAGAAAAAAAATGAGTCACTCTGGTAGCAAGACTGAGATAATGTATATCAGCTTTGATCACATGCTCTGAGGTTTGGGAAAATGAATTATTATAAACTGGGTGTCATCCTCAGCTCTTCCCTGGAAACACTTTTCTTAAATGTTGCTTTTGATCATATTTTTAAGGCGTAATTAAGGATTCCTTTTCCCTAGTCATGTTTTCTCTCTTGAGCTAAAACCTTATGGAAACAATCCAGTGGAATTATACAGCTATGCTTCCACTCACAGGAGCTCTTGGTAATGATTAAGGTTGCCTGGACAAAAGAATATGGAATAGGTGTTTGCCTAGTGGGTGTGTCAACAGTGGGGCGGGGGGCGCAGTGGGGATGTCCTTTTTATCTTTCTACAACTTGGTATCCTATGAGGAATTTTAGGGCATCTCTGTAACTAGAAGTTTCTTTGACTGAATTTATATTTTTCCAATTCATCATTTGATAGCCATTCAACAAATATTTGGGTGTCTCCATGTGTTAGGCACTGTATTAATTTGGTATAAGAAGCAAATAAAGAAAAAACATGAATAAAGAAATTAATATGCTATGATCCAGGTATGTGCAGGCTTCTATGGAAGTATGTAGAAGGTTCCCTGTCAGTGAGGGAGGAGGGAGGGGATAAGGAGAATTTACTGGAAGTGGTGAATATGATTTTAATGGTGAGAGGACATTTTGGAAGTATGCTATTCTGGGGATGATCAGCTAGTAATGGTAAACAGCAGTTTTCTTTAAAGCATAATCCATGACACAAATGTCTCTTTAGACACTCTGAGGAAAAAAGGATTTTGTAGTCAAATGTATCTGAAACTTTACAATGTATAATAACAACTAACGTCTCTGAGAGGCCTGGTAGTAAAGAAACCTGATTAATAAAATATAACATAACTCAGGATTTCCCATATTGCCCTGATCATAACCCTCTTCTTTTTTTTGTTGGGGGAGGAGGGAGAAACCTATCACTATCCTGATAGATGCCACTTAAATTTTTAACCTAAAGAGGATAATTCCCCATGAAAAATGGACGCTGTGGGTCAGTGAAATAAACTCTTAACAACATACTTTAGTTTTTCTGTGTTTCACAAATAACTAAAAAAATGGTTAATGGAGATGGATCTTGGAATGGGCAAAATAGGCCATACCTTGGAGTTTCTTGCTTACTACAGCTCTGTGCCAAACTCTCAAAAAATCCGCATAGGATCCTCATCACCTTAGAGGTGAACAGAGTGAAGCCCTAGGGCAGAATATGTCTTTACATTCCTTGAAACAAGTGTGAAGAAAAAAATTAAAGAACTGCCATTATGAATTGTACTAAAGTCATGATCAAAAGTCTCTATACTTTGAAATACCTAATCATATTAGAGGATTAAAAACACATGAGTGAACACTCACCAATAACATTAATTTCCATATATACTTAGACTTTTTAATTTTGATAACATAAATAGTGTGGGTCTTTTCCTTGATTATACTGACAAAATCTTTCTCTTACCTTCAGTCTGGTAGGTTCCTTTTGCTGTAATATCCTATTGTTGTTCTTGGACCATAGTCAGTTTCTGACCTTATCCAAACCCACTTTTCACAATGACTTTTTGAGTAGAAGACCTAAGCGTCATTAAAGATTAAAAAGAGTTCGGTCTTATCTTTCCTATGAATAATGAAAAGTGTGTAACACTTATACAAATGTTGGGCTTATTTTGTGTTCTATAATAGTAAGGCTCTCTTGTTGAGGCCATAGTGTAAGGCCACACCCTTAGAGGTAGACATGACCCTCTCTGGAGAAAATACTCGTTTCCCGTATCACTTGTTTGGAAGGGGTAGGTTCTCAGTCAGGTAATAGGATCTTGGAAGGTGGGCGTGGGACTTAAGTGAGAACTCCTGACTCCCTGTGGGATCACGCTCTTGCTGGAGTTTCAGGTAGATAGACTTTTTGAGGATGTTCCCTGATATAAGAAAGATGGCTTCTTCCAGGGGCTAGTTAGGAAGGCAATACCCTGTAGGGGATCCTTAACTGACATGATAAACTTTCAGATTATCTAGCTTTATGCTTCTCCATGTGTTCATTCTCATCTGGCTATGCTCAAACTTTTAGTAAAGCTTTCTCATCATACTTTAGCCTGGCTTAGGTCTCAGTTGTGCACTAAGAACCATAGATGAGAATTAGCAGTCCATGTTTGGGCCAAAGGGCTAATGAAGAGACAGTAGCACTCAAATTAACATAGTGGTATGTGGTTTTAGTTATTTCTAAGGATAATACCATCAGTTTTGTACTCTGTGCCAGGTATTTTGCTATGATATCTCAACTAATCTTCACTACAATCCTCAGAGGTAGGTTTTATCAGTCCCATTTTGAGGATGAGGAAAGTGAGACTCAGAGAAATTAAGTATTTGCATACATCCCTGTACTACTGGAGGTGGGATGTTTGAACCTAGGTTTCATCTACTCCAGGGGCTGAACACACTCTAGTCAAGCTATCTAACTTCTCAGAACTTAAGTTTTTCTATTTGAAAACATCTACCTTGTAGGGTTGCTATAAGGATTCAGTGAAATAATGTATAACATATAAAAACCATTGACTAGAAGATAATAGACATTCCCCAACTAATGCTTACCCTTATGTTTTCCTTCTGCCTTTCTAACCATGCCTTCTTAATATTCTTCAAAGATTCCCTTTTCTCTGATGGTTTATTAGATTGCTGTCTCCTAAGTAGGTTCTTTAAACAAACACTCTCCTTGAGTGACTTCATCCAAGCCCAGGGCTTCAGCTACTCTTTTTATGCTGGTGACTTCTAAATCTGAACTTTCAGCCCATATCACTGCTGAGCTTCAGACCCAGCTGTCCATTCACCTGACATTTCCACTTGGATGTCTCACAGACATATCAAACTCAAAGTGTCCCAAACTGAACACATCATCTTTCTGTTTTGCTTGTGGCCTCTCTCAGTAAGTGGCATCATCGAATTTTCTAAGCCAGAAGCCTGGGAGTCCTCTACTCCTCACTCTCACTCATCCCCCACACTCAATTAGTCATCAGGTTCTCTCAAGTCTCCCTTCTTACTATCTTTTGTATCAGTCCCTCCCTCTCTACCCTCAATTTCATTTCCACAGCCACTGTCACTGCTTAAATTCAGACTCTCATCACTTTTATCAGGCATTAGTGCAATAGTCTCCCAACTGGTTTCCTTACAATCTACCCAACCCTCCTGTGTGTCCTCAATATTATTGTCAAGACGATCTTTCTAAGAAGCAAATCATTTCATGCATTTACCGTTTAAAATCTTTCAAGACTTTCCCATAGCTTTCAGGAAATTCAGCGCACCCAGCAGGCCCTCCAAGATATGGCCCATTCCTGCTTCTTTAACTGTATTTTTCACTACTTCTTGGTTTTTTCATTTGTACCATTTGTTTCTGCTTTAAAGGATTGCTTGAACTTCTCCAAAGGAAGCTATTTCTATCCTTGGGCCTTCAGGCATGTCCTTGGGTACCCACCCATCCCTCTCAACTGACCCTTCTCAACTATTTCCTTCAAGCTCAGCTCAAGGGGCCTTCCTCTGGAGAGCTTTTCCTTGATCCTGACTCTGGTGTTTCTCTTTAATGCTCCATGACACCCATACATTGCTATGTAACAGCACTTTTCATACTGTCCATCTCTCTCACAAGCTTGTAAACTGGAACCCAAAGCTTATTCCATATATTACCCCAGCACCTAACCCCTCATGCCTAGCTCAGAACAGACGCAGACTATGAAGGAGTGGATTCAGGAAGTGAGTCTTTAATGCTTGGCTTTGTCATTTGTAAACCTAAGAAGTTAAGGCAAAGGCAGGGGTATGAGTTAAGGTGACACAAATACTGAAGACTCCTTAAACCTCATTTCTCTCTTCCAGCGTCCTTTCTTCTCCACTTTACTTATGGCCAGGTTGTTCTACCACTCACCTAGGAACATTAAGACACTACAGGTTTTAGACATATTCTATGAAACAACAATTAAGACACAGAGTATTCCATTTGCCAGTGCAGGGAGATACGAGAGTCTGATCAGGACCTACCTGCCCTCTACAAACTTGAGGTTCAGTGTTCCTGCATAAACCTGAACCAGAGGTTGTGCTCTAACAGGATTTTTGGTTTTATTTTCACTAGGGAAGCTGGACAGATTTTTATTATATTAGTTGATCTCTTCTTCACTTTCTCTTTTTCTATTTTTTTTTTTTTGAGACCTCTCTGAATGTTTTCCCCTTTTCAAGTTGCTTCCCACCTCTCTCTCTCTCTGAATGTAATACAGGTCAAAAGGGTTAAAAAGAAGAAAAGCAAAACCAACTAATTCAAAAGCTAATAGCTTACTCAACAACTTTATTTAGTAAATGATGAAATGAAGGGAAAGAGGGGGTTAGTGACTTGCCCAAAACACTTAACCATCTGAGAACAAGAGTTGTATTGTAAATCTTCCGATTTCCAGTCTTTGCAATTTCTTTTTCTTTGGAGACTCTCTACTTGTGCCCACAGCTAATACAGTCTGTCTGTGCAAGACTAAAGTGTATTTATTATATCTAATGTATATTATATATAATTTTAAAAACCATATAAGGTAACACACTAACAAGAGCAGAAAGAGGCCACGTGGTCTACCATCAGGTCTCAGAAGTGGCTCTATAGTTTGCCCCTGGGAGAGAAAGAAAGGTTGCCAAGGGACTCCAGGCCTGGGGCTGGACAGAGCCACTGTTTCTCTAGGACCTAGAGGGAAAGCCAGAGGCGCACCTGCGGGGGCAGCAGACGGCCTGAGCAACTGCAAGTGTGCCCTTCTCCGATGCCTCGTAGGAGACAACTTCCAGGAACTGGTTAGAAGGCGTAGTCTGCAGAGAGCTGGCCTGGCTTCACTTTTAGGTGCCGGCTCACAGCTTTGGGGCCACAAATTTGGGGCTCCGGCAGGTTTTGGGAGCGTGGCAGGCGAGCCGGGGCGTTTGCCTGCATCCTGCAGCCGTGGCCCAAGTGGGCGGACAGACAGGCGGAGCCTGCCACCTGCGCGCCCTGCTCCTGGTGGGGCATTTTACAGGAGCCTCGACCGCTGCCCCAAGGTGCTTTCATCCCCGCGTGCGTCTTATAAGAGTCAGTCCCGGCCCTTTGTTTGAACCTCCAGGCTATTGGATGGTCTTATCTTACAACCAATGTAGAAATCTCTCCTGTTTCGCCGAGGGCGAATGTGGATCTTCGACTTGACCAACGGAGGAAAACTTCTTCTGGTGGAGATCGATTTCCTTTTGTGAGTTTATTCGATATTTATGCAGCGCCCCTTGTGTACCAGAAACTGTGTTTTGCACTGTGGGTGAAAACATAAAATAATAAACAGGTTAGAAGATGGGGAGCGCTGGAACAGATCTCAGTAGAGAATGCCTGGGGCCACGCAGGCAGAGAAAGGGGGAGAGAACGGAGACGAGGGGGTTGGGGAAGTGGGTTGGAGGTTAGATGGAAGTGGAAAGGGAGGAAATATGGAGGGAAAGGATACGGAAAGAGAAGGGAGACGGAAGACAGAGAACTTGGCGGGGATGGGGTGCGGTGGGGGAAGGACAAAGAGAAGGGAGAAGAGACGGGTAGGGACAGTAGGCGGTGATAGAGAAGGTGCGGGAGAGGCCTAGGTTGTGTCCAGGGGGCCACTCCTTGTTGCCCGCTTCCACTGGAAAAGACTCACAAACCCTCAAATACGACCCCGAAACCCTCCGGGCCTCGCCCGCCGCACCGCGACCACTCCTTTCCCCGGCGGCCTCGAGACGCCGCGGCGCGCGCACTTCCCGCTCCCCAGCCCTCGCCCGAACCGGAGGCCCCGCGGGGCTGCCAGCCAGGACCTAACGCAGTCGGCCTTCCTCGACGGCCTCCTACGCGCGGGTGACCAGAGCAAAGCCTGCGGGTCCAACGCAGTGGGGTCCGTGGCCCCAGCCCCCGTTTCCGCGTGGAAAGGAAGCTCCTTCGGCGAAAGAAGGCGCATCCTCCGCATCTTGGAGAGACGCACCAACCTAGCGCGCTTGCCCGGCGGGAGAAAGGGCCCGCAAGCAGGTTTCTCCTTGGTTAACACTTATTTGAGCTACTTCTGTTGGTTTACTAGTTGATTAACAGCACTGGGGGATCCAAAAGGCCAGGCAACCTGCAATGCCCTGGGACGTTGCGTTAAAGGAGCGAAGACTGGGTCAGAAATAAGAAGTGCTCTCGGCGGTCCGCGCGGGAAGCAGGCTGTGGCGCTCGGAGGCTCGAGGCGGGGAACCGCGCGCCCAGCCCGGCCCGCACAACGCGCCCAGGCCGTGGGCGCAGAGGGAAGGCGCGGCGCGCGTCCGGCCGAGGGCAGGGATGCCGGGCTGGGTCGGACCGCGGGGCCTGCCTCGGAGCGCCCCTGCTGTGAATTGGGTAGGAGCGGCCCTGGGCAACGCGCCGGATGTTGGTGGGCCTGGGCCCAGCTGAAACCACTCCAAGGCCGCTGCACCCTGGATCCGCGCCCGAAAGGGAGCCGAGGCCAGCCAGGGTAGCTGGGGCCGGAGGGCAGTTTAGGGCCCCTATTTCCTCCCCAGGTGGGAGCCGAGCTGCGGGGCCCCAAATCGGGCACTTGCTGGCAGCACTGGGGGGCTGGCGCCGAGGCCGCTCGCGCTTTCCCGCCTTCCGTGCACAGCCCCGAGGCCCGCACGCGCCCTGCTGCCCTGCTGCCCTGCGGGCGGAGAGGAGGGCGGCGTGTCGGTGGGCGGCAGAGTCCCGGCGTCAGCTCTTTGCGGCGCCCTGGAGACTCGGCGCGAGCGGCCACCTTCGGGACCGGCAGGAGGCGCTGCGCGGACGAATTGGAGAAAAAGATTTCGGGGACGTGTTTTCGCATCTTGCCATTGGACACTACACTTCTAGTTGAGTGACCCGATTCAGACTTCGTGTCTTCTTCACCTCCTCCTTCCCATCTTTAAAGTGTGTGTGCGCTTGTGTGTGTGTTTGTTGGAATAGTCGGATGAAATGTCAGCCAAAGACATTGAAAAGTAGAAATTTAAAATTTTACATTTGCTGACCTAGAGTTTTTAAAAGGAAGGTGTAAGACAGAAATTCGAATTCTTGACTACCTGTGAAGGTCTCGCCTATTACTGCCATTTGTTAAAGATCCTAAGGCTTTATAAACACTGTTTTATGAGACAGACTCATTCATAAAGTTTGGTTCTAATACTCTTGTTGGAATATAGGTTTATATAAGATTATTTCTGTTTATGACTATCTGAGAGATGAGTAACAGAACAAAGAGAAGTACCTGTACTTCCAAATATAATTGAAATTCCAATATATTTATAATATAGTAATACTGTATTTATGATGGCTTTTACCAAACTGTAAAACTTCTATGATTTGAGAATCCATAGTGGTCTGTGAATCATTAATGAATCCACTTGTATTACAGCAGTTATGTAAAATTGAAATGTATTATTTAATGTTATGCTTAAGTGTGGGACCAAATCATACCAGTGAGTAATCTGAAAATCCAGTCTGAAATGAAAGGAAATCCCTGAACCTACTGTACATGTGGCCGATTTAGTCTCTTGAATTCTGTGTAAATGGTGGAGCTATGAAGGGGTTAAATGGAGCTGCCTCAATCTTTTATGGTCTCAGCCTCAGAGAGATGGGCCTCATGGTAGCATTTGGCACTCTGGACTTTGGTATTCAAAAGTGATTTATGTCATTTTGGAAAATTATTCAGCAGTGATTATAGATGACAAACATGCATGGAATCTAAGGAGATCTTTTGCACTCTGTTAATATTTAGTCAATATATATGGAAGAACTAATTTCCAAACAAAACTTCTGTTTCAGAAAAGATTTCCATTTGTCTTATGGTAGTGTGAGTTGGAAGTGATGCTGTTCTAGCTAACAAGTAACTAATTCAGGACCTCAGGACATTAAACTTAAAATCTGCATGAATTTTTGGGGAAGTGAACAGTTATGATCTAAGCAGATGCTAATTATTATCTGCCGGGGCAGTCCTTCCCAGTTTTGATGAAATGCAATGCTTCAACCTGATTTGCAAGTTTCTAATAGTAGGATTCTACCTCTTTGAACAGATTGCCTCCAAAGTAGGTATACAATAAATCTGGTTAAATGGAATAGTTCTATTTATTTGGTAAGGATTGAGTTAGATAGGTAGGTGGTTTAGATTGCTTGTTTTACTGAGGAAAATTTACATGGGAAGTCAAATATATGATAGCCACATTACCTTACATTTATGTAGCATTATGCATTTATCTCATTGAATTCTCACAATAAACCTTCTGAAGCAGATACACTTAGGTTTGTTTTATAGGTGGGGAAACTGGGGCTCACAGTGCTGACCTCAAGTCTGTGTAGATAGTTTGTGTTAGAGCTAGGATTCAAACCCCAGGTATGGGTGGAAATTTCTTCTTTTATATATTTATTTATTTATTTTTTCTTTTTGAGACAAGGTCTTGCTTTGTCAGCCAGGCTGGAGTGCAGTGGTGTCATCATAGCTCACTGCAGCCTTGAACTCCTGGGCTCAAGTGATCCTCCTCACAGCCTTCTGAGTAGCTAAGACTACAGATGTGTGCCACCCTCCCCTGTTAACATATTTACTTTTTAAGTGGTATACCTTAAATGTGTGTTTTTAAACTTCCTAATTACAATTTCTTTCAAATTATTCAATCTAGATTATTAGATTTATTTATTCTGTCCTCTTGCAGAATAACTGCTACATGTGGGCTCTTTGGAACAATATTCAATAGTAAGTTTGTTGGGACATTTGATTCTTACATTTAATTCAAATAACTGCTGTGCAACTGTAACCAGCAACCAATATATCTTGATTTTCAAATTGCATAGAAGACTTGGTGTCTCTGAATGAAATAAAAGGATTTGAGCTAGGAATGCAGAAGCAAAGTTATGATAATAATTTTGAAGTTGAAACTGCATGGAAGAGATGGTATTTCTACTCTAAGATTTAGTATATAAAAGTACAAATTGTGTATCTTTAAAAATCCATAGTGTGATAGGTTTATAACTAAAATATTTCAGCTTTCTTAAAAAACAAACTTATACAACTTGAAATTTAAAGTCACAATTCTAGAATGTCTTCTTTGGTTTAGTCGACTAAATTAAAGCAACTTTAAAAGATTATTTCCTTAAACTTCAAAAGGCAGTATATTTTGGCTGGGTGACTTGAAATAGAAAACAGATAAAGATGACTTACTGGTTAGTGAAACACCAGTCTGAAACAGACAGCTTACTTTTTTCCACTCATTTCCCCTGGACCAGCTGTTTATGTTTAACCTTCATTTACTACTTCAAGAGTCATATTTACACTTCTGCAGCTACACTTTATCCATATGTTCCTTGGCCTTATACATTTTATAAGGCTCTTTTAGGGCAACTTCCTAATCTTCTCATTAAGAAAATGTCACACTCACCCCAAATAACCCTATAGAAGATGTCAAATGATATCCCCACTAAAATAACCGCATAGATGATGTCATCTGATATCACTTATAGGCTTCCTTTCATTTTTACCAGTAATAGTCTTTGCCAGGTTTTTCTTTTCATTTAGACAGCTAGAATGTTTCCCTTTCTTTTTTCAATTGATAGAAAAAAATTCTTCTAAAAATACTTCATAATTCACTTGATATCAGATAATGAATTTAGCTTCTGTCTTAGTCCATTTTGTGTTGCTACAACAGAATACCATAGGCTGGGTAATTTATAAAGAAAAGAAATTTATTTCTTACAGCTCTGGAGCTGGGAAATCCAAGGTTGAGGGGTCTGCATCTGGTGAGGGCCTTTATGCTATGTCATCCCATAATAGAAGGCAGAAGGGCAAGAGAGTGCAAGAGAGCAAAAGAGAACCTGCTCCCAAAAGTCCTTTTGTTAAAGGTGTTAAACCCTCCCATAAGAGTAGAGCCCTCATGGCCTAATCACCTCTTAAAGAACCACTTCCCAATACTGTTACATTGGCTATTAAATTTCAACATGAGTTTTGTAGGGGGCAAACATTCAAACCATAGCATTTTGCCCTTGCCCACCCCCCAAACTCATACCTTCTTATATGCAAAATACATTCACTGAATCTCAATAGCCCCAAAAGTCTTAACGTGTTCCAGCACCAACTCAGAAGTCCAAGATCTCATCTAAATGGGTGAAACTCAAGGCATGACTCATCCTGAGGCAAATTTCCATTAGTTATCAGCTTGTGAAATCAAAACAAGTTGTCTACTTCCAAAATGCAATGTTGGGACAGGCATAGGATAGACATTCCCATTCTAAAAGGGAGGACTAGACAAGAAGAAAGGGATAACTGGTCCCATGTAAGTCGTAACAGGGAAAACAACATTAAATATTAAGGCTGGAGAATAATCTCCTTTGACTCCATGTCCTGTATCCTGGGCACACTTAGGTGGGGATTAGGCCCCCAAGACCTCAGGCAGCCTTGCCCTGATGGCTTTACTGGACTCATTCCACCCAGAAGTTCTCACAGGTTGCAGTCTCAGGCCTTCAGCTTTCTCAGGCTGGAGTAGGGCCCTACAGTTCCAGGGTCTCAGTGGCTGCCCTACTCCCATGGCTCCACTAAGCATTGCCCTAGTGGGGACTCCTGAAGTAGATCCACCCCTGTTACAAGTTTCTGCCTGAGACTCCTGGCTGTCTGTGACGTCCTTTAAAATCTTGGTGGAAGTAGCCATTGTCCCCACAGCACTTACATTCTGCCTGCCTGCAGATTTAACACCACATGGATGCTGCCAAGGCTTACTGCTTGTATCCTCTGGAGTGGTGGCCTGAGCCATGCCTGGTCCGCTTGAGCCAAAGCTGGAGTGGCTGAGGGGCACTGTACTGTAATGCAGGGAGCAGAGTCCCAAAAGTGGCCCTGGGCAGTGATCCCTGGACCTGTCTGAAACTATCCTGCTGTCCTAGATCTCTGGGCCTGTGATGGGAGGGGCAGTCTTAAAGATCTTTGAAATGCCTTAAAGGTCTTTCTCCTATTGTCTTGATGAATAGCACCTAGCACCTGGCTTTCTTCTAGCCATACTAAGCTCTTTAGCAAACAGTGGCTTGGCCACACCCTTCATATTTTCTCAAGAGCACTCTTTTTTATTCTTTATATGGCCAGGCTGTGAATTTTCCAAATCTTTCCCCCTATTTCCTTTTAATCATAAATTCCATTCTTAAGTCATTTCTTGCTTCTCGCATCCTACTGAAATGTGGTTAAAAGTAGACACACAGGCCAGGCACAGTGACTCAAACCTGTAATTCCAGCACTTTGGGAAGCTGAGATGGGAGGATCATTTGAGCCCAGGAATTTGAGATCAGCTTGAACAACATGGTGAGACCCTGTCTCTAAAAGAAATATTTGCAGGGCATGGTGGTGCACCTGTAGTACCAACTGCTTGGGAGGCTGAAATGGGAGGATTGCTTGAGCCCAGGAGTTGCAGGCTGCAGTGAGGTACGAGTGTGCCACTGCACTCCAACCCGAGTAAGACCCTGTCTCAAAAAAAAAAAAAAAAAAGTAGTCATACAGCAGCCTGAATGCTTTGCTGCTTAGATATTTCTTTTGCTAGATATCCTACTTCATTGCTCTTAAATTTTGCCTTCCATAAAGCCCTTGGGAATGGACAAAATTCAGCCAAGTTCTTTGCTGTATAACAAAGATGGCCTTTACTCCAGTTTCCCATACCTTGTTCCTCATTTCCAACTGAGACCTCATAAGAATAACCTTTCCTGTCCATATTTCTACCAACATTCTGATCATGACCATTCAAGTAATCTCTGAGAAGTTCCCGATTTTTCCTATAGCTCTTCACCACTTCTGAGCTCTCATGAGAATCACTTTTAATGTTATATCCATGGCAATCTAGCCTTTTTCTAGCTTGTCTCTCCAAATTCTTCCGGCATTTACTTATTACCCAGTTCCAAAGCTGCTTCCACATTTTCAGGTATTTGTTATAGCAACAGCCCTACTTCTTGGTACCAATTTTCTGTCTTATTCTGTTCTGTGTTGCTATAACAGAATGCCACAGGCTGCATAATTTAAAAAGAAAAGACATTTATTTCTTACAGCTCTGGAGACTGGGAAGTCCAATGTCAAGGGGCCCACATCTGGTGAGGGGCCTTAGTGCTGTGTCATTCCATACAGAAGGTGAAGGACAAGAGAGTGTGAGAGAGCAAGAGAGAACCTCCTCATGAAAGCCCTTTTTTAAAAAGCATTAGACCCATTCACGAGGGCAGAGCACTCTTGGTCTAATTACTTCTTAAAGGCCCCACCTCCCAATACTGTTGCATTGGCAATTAAATTTTAACATGAGTTTGGAGGGGATAAACATCCAAACCATAGTAGCTTCCTTAGGAGGATCTTAATACAAAGGTAACTTTACTTTGTTATAATCAACAGTCTTTTTTTCTTTTTTGAGACAGAGTCTCATCTCACTCTGTCGCCCTGGGGAGAGTGCCGTGGCATCAGCCCAGCTCACAGCAACCTCAAACTCCTGGGCTCAAGCAATCCTCCTGCCTCAGCCTCCCGAGTAGCTGGGACTACAGGCATGCGCCACCATGCCCGGCTAATTTTTTCTATATATTTTTAGTTGGCCAATTAATTTCTTTCTATCTGTAGTAGAGACGGGGTCTCACTCTTGCTCAGGCTGGTTTCGAACTCCTG
>CAUYRT010086303.1:0-54932 GCA_963574885.1 Lepilemur ruficaudatus | reverse complement strand
CAAGGATGATGGTAAAGTTGTTTAGCCTGAGTAACTTGGTCAATACAGATGCCTTTCATGAGACGGGGAAAGTCGAAAGTTTTGTACTTGTTAAATCTGACGGGCCTTTTAGACATCTAAATGGATATAATAGCAATGAGACAGATTTTTCAGTCTAAAGTTCACAGGAGAGGTCAAGGCTGGCAATATAAATTCTGGAGCTGTTAGTACAAGAAAAGGTATTTAATACCACTGGACTAGATAAAATTACCTAAAGAATGGAGATAAAGAAAAGAAAAGCTACAGAACTAGGTCAGTTTTGCTAGAAGTAAAGTTTGAGACAATGATTGAAGGCATTTGATTTATTGAGAGGGCTCTCTCTCCTCAAGAAAAACCTGTAAGGCCATGAGGGAATCAAAATAAAGAAGGGAAAGATCTGAGTATGAATATGGTTTCAGGTAAAAATATAGCCTTCTCCTAATCCTTGGTTGGGGCATGAGCTTAGAGCCTGTGAAAGCTAAACTGACCCACCTTGAATCAAGGAGGCTGGGCTTTCCTACTCTTGAATCAGTCTTTGGTTGCAGGGGACAGGAGGGGGAATACACTTCCAGGCATTACCCAGGAGGGGGCTCCGATTAGACAAGAACAATTCTCCAGAGGTCACCAGTATAAGCCTTTTACTGGGCTACTTATGGCACCTGGGTGATAAGTAAACCGTCTGGCAAAAGAGAGCTGGGTAGAGAGCATCAACATTGCCCAGGACCAAGGACCAAGCCCTGCAATAACCAAAATTTAGAAAACTGGATGATGAGGAAAAATCAGCAAAGGTAGAGGCAGTGAGAGGAAGAGAGAGTGATGCCCTAGAAGCTATGTGAAAAAAGTATAACATGTTGAGGAAAAATTGCTAAAAATACACCAATCTAGGAATAAATCTAATTAAAAATGTGAAAGTCGTTTACATTGTACACTATAAAACATTATTGAATGAAATTAATGAAAACCTAAATAAACAAAAGGATCTACCACACTCATAGTTTGAAAATTTAATTTTGTAGAGATTTCAATTTTCCCCAAATTGATCTACGAATTCAATGATGTGTGTGTGTGTGTGTGTGTGTGTGTGTAAATTAACAACACTGATTCTAAAATGGATATAGAACAGCAAAGGACCAAAAATAGCCAAGGACATTTTGAAGAAGGATTTATACAACCAGATAGCATGGTCTATTCTAAACTTACAGTAATTAAGAGAGTGTAGTATTGACCCACGGATAGCAAATTGACCAACGAACAGAATATTGAATACAGAAACAGACCCACATGCACAGAGTATCTGATTTATGAAAAATGCAACATTGCAGTGCTCGAGTAGAATTATGGTCTTTTCAATAAGTGATGCTGGGCCAACTGGATATGCAAACGTGAAAAAAAATTAATCATGACTCATACCTATATTACCAACACAAAATCATTTCTAGATGGATTGTGCATGTAAACATGAAAGGTAAAAGTATTAAAGAAACTGCCCTTACTAATTAATAATGGGGTGCAAGGCGAGAACTGTGGTAGGGGCCTAGCTAAAAATAAGGCACAAGCTCAGCTAAAAATAATGATAGCAATTAGCCACTGTCCCCTGTCTGCTACTCTGGAGTCACATATCTGGTAGTCATAAAGATTCTTAGCTTTCTCCACAGATAAAATCATCTTTTCAAAACCTAGAGGTAGTTTTTGAGATGTCTTTCAGATCCTGCATTACAGCAGATTGACTGCCCAACCCAGGGCAGACTCCCATGCCAAGGAACTGATTCAGCTGGTTTTATGACCCCCCACCCAAGAATCTGGTCAAAAAAGAAGACAATTTCTACAGCCCTGTGGTTCCACCCCAAACCCAGCCAATTAGCAAACCTAACTGTCTAATCCTTCGCCCACCAAACTATTAAAAACCTTGTCTCCCAAATTCTCTGGGAAGTGGATTTGAGAAATTCCTCCTGTCTCCCCACTTAACACTATGCAGCATTAAACTCTTTCTCTACTGCAAACCTTGTTATCTCGATGCATTGGCTTCCTCTTGGGCAGCAGGCAAATGAACCTAGCTGGGTGGCAACATCAATATGTATCTATTTTTAAAAGATAGAATATTTTCATGCTTTTGGGAGTGAAGATACCTTAATAGAACTCCAACTCCTTAATAAAAAGAAAAAAATTGGTAAGTTGAACTATGTTGAAATTAAGAACTTCTGTTCACCAAATGACACCATTAAGACAACAAAAAGGTAAGCCACAGAGTGGGAGAAGTTATTTTCATTACATATATCTGACAAAAGAAAAAGTCTCAAAGGTATATAAAGAATTCCTGCAAATCAATAAGCAAATGACATGCAATTCAGGTTAAATGACAAAAGATTTGTAAAGACTCTTCTTCACAAAAGAGCATAGCCAAATGGCCAATAAAGAGTTTAACTTCATTAGTCCTCAGGGAAATGCAGCTGAAAATCACAAGGCAATACCACTATATATCAGCCAAAAGACAGGCTCACAGCAGAACTATGTTTAATAGCTAAAAACTGGAAATAGCCCATTAACAGTACAAATGATAGACTGCAGTGTATTTGTGCAATGGAATTCTGTAATGACACATACAAATGAACCACAACTATAGGTAGCAACATTCATGAATATCACAAACATTGTTGAGTGAAAGCACAAACACAGATGGGTACACACTGTATTACATTTATATACAGCTCAAAAACATTGTAGGCTGAGGCAGGAGGATCACCTGAACCCAGGAGTCTGGGGTTGTGGTGATCTATGACAGTGCCACTGCACTTTAGCCCGTGTGACAGAGTGAGACCCTCTCTCGAAATAAATAAATAAATAAAATACAGCTCAAAAACAGGCAAAACTAATCTGTGGTGTTAAAAGTTAAGGTAGTATTTGCCCTTGGGTTGGGCTAGCAAATAGAAGGTGACATGAGGAAACTTGCAGAATTTTAGAAATATCCTGTTTCTTGATCTGAAGTTGAATCACATAGATGTGTAGATGTACTCACTTTGTAAAATTTCATCAAACTGAATACCTATCATAGGTGCACTTTTTCTTTATGTACGTTATATTTAATCTAACTTTACATTTATAAAAACAGTTGCTGAGAAGTTTTAGAAGAGTAATGAGAAATAAGCATTGAATTTGGCAATATGGAATTAATTGTGGGCCTCAGGAGAACAGATTCAGTGCAACAGTGGTAAGCAAAAGGCTTACTGGGATGGATTCAAGAGAGTGATAGGAGAGAATATGAAGATAGAAAGCATGTTTTACTGTAAAAAAGAGCAAAAAAAAAAAAATAGGACATTAGCTGTAAAGGGATGTGAATTCAAAAAAGATTTTTAACATAGAAGCTGATATAGCAAAATTGCATGCTAATGGACAAGGCTAGCTAAATAATTTGTGGGACTCAATGCAAACCAAAAAGGCAGGACCCCTTGTTTAAAGAATAGAAAGTTTTTCCCTTTCTTCTATGGTCTCTCTCTCTCTCTACATGTCATAGTTTTTTTAATTTGCTATTTAATATTACTGCATTAGTTTTCTATTGCTGCCATAACAAATTACTGCAAACTTCGTGGCTTAAAACGTCAAGACAAAATTTTTCTTCCAGTTTTATAGAAATCCAATATAGGTCTCACTAGTCTAAGAACAAGGTGTTGGCAGGGCTGCACACCTTTTTGGAGGCTCTAGAGGAGAATCCATTTCTTTGTCTTTTCCCAGCTGCTGGAAACTGTCTATAGTCCTTGGCTCACAGCCCTCTATCCCCATCTTCAAAGCCAACAATAGGGGTCAAGTCCTCTTCACACTGCATCTCTCTGACCCTCTCTTTTGCCCCTTCTTCTGCTTTTAATGACTCATGTGATTAGATTTAGCCCTCCCTCCCCATTATAATTCAAGATAATCTCCCCATCTCTAGGCCCTCAATGTTAGTCACATCTGCAACGTCCCCTTTGCCATGTAACATAGTCACGGATTCCAAGGATTAGAGTGTGGGTACGTTTGGAGGTCTGAGGACTCACTTGGTAAACAGAATAATGGTTCTCCAAAGATGTTCATGTCCTGATCCCGTGGAAAGGGAGCTAGGATACAGAAGAACAGTCCAAGAGATGCAACATTGATGGCTGTGAAGTAAAAAGAAGAGGACAGGAGTCGCCTTGATTTTGTTGACACCTTGATTTTCATTTCATGAAACCTACATTGGCCTTCACCCCTACAGAACTCTACAGTAACAAATTTTTATTGTTTAGACCACTAAATTTGTAATAACTTTTTATAGCAGCAATAGAAAACTTGTACAGTCACACTCTGAAGGACACCATCTGCCCCATGACTCAGTGTGCATGGTGCACATACCACCCCGACCTTTCACAGGCCCATATTGAGGTTCCCTCCACTGGCAGAAGGCAGCAACAGTTGCTGGGCAGGGGATGGAAAGCCAAGAACCCATCCTAGGAAAACAGTGGGAGATGAGATAACGTGTGAGCCAAGCACACGCTCTGTATTAGTCAGCTCAGGCTACTGTAACAAAATACCATAGACTGGGTAGCTTAAACAACAGACATTTATTCCTCACAGTTCTGAAGGCTGGGAAGTCCAAGACCAAGGTGCCAATTTGGTTCCTGGTGAGGTTTCTCTTTCTGGTTTGCTTTTTGAGCTGCCTCCTTGCCTTGTCCTCACATGGCAGAGAGACCTTTGGTTTTTCTTCCTTTTCTTATAAGGATACTAATCTCATCATGGGGACCTCATTCTCATGATCACATCTAAACCTAATTATCTCCCAAAGGCCCTACCTCCAAAAACCTAATTATCTCCCAAAGGCCCTACCTCCAAATACCATCACTTTGGGGGTTAGAGTTTATCATATTAACTCAGGGAGGACACATCAGTCCATAGCATGCTTCATTATCCTACTGGACTTTACTTACAAAACACAAACTCAAAAATAAAATTATTATGCATCTTAAGGCAGTGACCAGATAATTTTCTATTATGTTTTGTAATTGGTTATTATTGGTTTGTATAAAAAGTATCGAGTTTTATATGTTGATCTTGAAGCATAGTGTAGTGTCCTGCATGTAGTAAATGATCAATACTTGCTTAATATTACTATGTACACAGGGACATCATCTACAAATAATGACAATGTTATCTTTTTCTTTCCAATTCCTAAATTTCTTTTTCTTTCTTTTTTTTTTTTTTTTTTTTTTTTTGAGAAGAGTGCAGTGGTGTCATCATAGCTCACCGCAACTTCAAATTGCTGGGCTCAAGCCATCCTTCTGCCTGAGCCTCCCAAGTAGCTGGGACTACAGGCATGTGACACCATGTCTGGCTAGTTTTTCTAATTTTTTTGTAGAGACAGGGTCTCACTCTTGCTCAGGCTGGTCTCAAACTCCTGGCCCCAAGCAGTTCTCCCACTTTGGCCTCCCCCAAAGTGCTAGGATTACAGGCGTAAGCCACCGTGGTCAGCCTGGAGATTTCTTATTCCTTTTTCTTACTACTTTACACCGTCTGAGATCTCCAGTACTGAACAACAGAATTAATACCATCTTGTTTCTGACTTAAATGGAAATGCTTGCCTGTTTCAGCATTGTTTGGTACTTGCTCTAGGTTTTGTTTCTCTTTAACAGGTAAATTCACTTGTTTTCCTAGTTTGCTAAGATTCTTGTATCATGTATCATGAATGAACATTAATCATGTGATTTTTCTGAGTCAGCTGAGAAGATCATATTGTCCTTCCCCCTTTAATTAGATAGTATAGCATAACGCTAATAGATTTTTGGATGTTGTATCATCTTTACACGACTGAGATAAATCTTGCTTAGTCTTGATGTTTTTATGTGCTGAATTTAGTTTGCCTGTTCATGATGGTAATCAACACATAATATCCTTTTCTCATACTATCCTTTCTAGTTTTACTATCAAGATTTATTATCTTAATAAAAATGAGTTGATTAGCTGTCTCTTTTTTTCCATTGTCTGAAATGGTAAGTCCTATCATAGGACTTACCTATTTGTATATGGTAGGACTTACCTATTTCTTGAAAGAAGGTGTCTATCAAACCATCCCAAGCTGATATCTTGAGAAAGTGTGATTGAGAAGGTAGCTAATAGTTTATTCAGGTCTACTCTTTCTTCTTGAAACAATGTTGGTGATTTGCATATTTCTAGAAAACATGTTTTGTCTGTTTCTAAAATCAAAACTTTTCATGCATTGTCTGGTTTTTTAAAATCTTCACAAAATCTATAGTTATCTCTTTTATTATTTTTAATACTTTCTATACATTTTTTCATCCTTTCCTCTCTCTCATAGAGGTATATCTATTTTATTAATGAATCAGCTTTTGATTTTGTTGATTCCATTACTTGTTTTCTACTACATTAATTTTTGCTCTTATCTGTAGTTACTTCCTTTTACTGTACTCAGGTTTATGGTTATTTTTTGTTTTGTCTTGTTTTATTTTAGCTTTTCAGTGGGATAATTCACTCATTTGTGGTCTTTGAAAAAAATATATATTAGGTAGTGAATTTCCTCAACATAAATCCACAGACTTTAATATGTGGTACTTTATTAAAGAGTTCAAAATATTTTATCTGTCTTGATTTCCTCTTTAATTTCTGAATCATTTGAGTTCGTTTTTAATTTTCCAAATGCATGGAAACTTGTTAACAGAGAACATAGCACATATGATAGGAGTTCAAAGCAAGTGGATGAGGTTTGTCTTTTGCTCTTAAATATTATTTTTGAAAATATTCTATTATACTTTAATTAAAAAATTATTTTCCCTATTTGTGCTGCACAGATGTGTGTATTATCACCCTTGCTAATTTTGTTTTTAATCTATATTATTAATGATTTTCTTACTGAGGTACTAATTTCTGATGGTGGTATGTTAAAATTTCCTAGTGTGATTATAAATTTGTCAGTTTTTCAATATATGTTATTCAAGATATGTGTCTTTAATATTTGTACTTAATAACAGGGCCCTGGCTCTGTTATTAAATACAGATATTTTCCATCTTCTTATTTTCAATCTTTTTGTATGATTTTACCTTATGTGTCTTGTAAGCAACATATCTGATCATTATTCAGAAGATGATTTTATGACAAGTAGTATATTTGTCTGATTTCTGTCACGTTATCCTGCATGTCCTATTTATCATTCACTTTTCTTCTTTTTTTTTCCTTTTTCCTCCTTTCTTTTATTAACAGATTGATAAAATTTTCTATTTTCTTTTCTTCCCAACAGCTAGTTTAGTGTCCACAGCATCTAACAAATGTGAGATGTTTCTCATGATTGACAATCATGTAAGCCTCCCACTGTATCTCTGTTCCAGCTTTTCTGGAGGATGACTGCTTATGTCTTTAAGTTGCCTCTAAGACCCCTTAAAGAAATTTCATGTTTGCTACCTAGTCTGTAGGTTCAGGCAGACCATTCCAGATATATTTTCAAATTTTGATGAGAATCTCTCCAGTCTTTTTCACATAATGTGGTAACAGAAAATTGACCACGTTTCATATGTATATGTAAAGAATAACATATATAATAATGGAACTATTTAAAACCTAGTTAGCAACAAATTTATAAAAGGTCCTCTGTTTTAACTTGATAATCTTATTTGCTATAATTTTACTATGAAAACTCTATCCTCTTGCCATTGTTTTGAAACATGAAAAGTATTCCATGTAAAGGGTTTCTGAATATATGACCTGGAGAACAAAACAGAAATATCAAAAGAAAGACAGTACTCCAACGGAAAAACATCAGATAGCTGGAAAGATTAATTAATATATACAAAGTCTGGCCGGGCACAGTGGCTCACGCCTGTAATCCTAGCACTCTGGGAGGACAAGGCGGGAGGATCGATCAAGGTCAGGAGTTCAAGACCAGCCTGAGCAAGAGTAAGACCCCCGTCTCTACTAAAAATAGAAAGAAATTAGCTGGACAACTAAAAATATATAGAAAAAATTAGCCAGGTATAGTGGCACATGCCTGTAGTCCCAGCTACTTGGGAGGCTGAGGCAGGAGGATTGCTTGAGCCCAGGAGTTTGAGGTTGCCGTGAGCTAGGCTGATGCCACGGCACTCTAGCCCAGGCAACAGAGCAAGACTCTTGCCTCAAAATATATATATATACGTACACACACAAGTCTAGCATGACCATTAATCAAACACGCAAATTAAAACAAGTCATGATTTTTTTACTTATTCTGTCAAAGACCAAAAAATAAGCAAAGTTGAGAAGAAATTGCTATTGATTAAATTTGGTAACTCGTAAAGTATTTGACATGTGGTTGGCACATAGTAATTATTTAATGTTATTAAATCTATTGTTATTACTTTCAATACTATCATTTTTGTTATTTGATAAGGCTAGTGGGATTGTTAACTGGTAAAACATTTCCAGATATTCTATCAAAATCTTTCAAAATGTTTATTCCCTTTAACCCAGGCAGTACATAAATTTCAAGAATATGTACCAAGGAAATAACTGGACACATTCATAGGGATGCAAGTTCAATGACGGTTGTTACACCGCTGCTTAAAAAAGTAAAAACAGCAATCTATATGTCCAACAATATGAAATTGGAAAACTAATTTGTGATATTTAGTGTAAAGATTATGAAAACAAATATAATGGCAATTAGTATTTACATGGAAAAATGTTCGTATTACATTTTCAAAAGGCAGATACAAATTATGTGTAAAATTATACATGAAATAAACCCCCGTTTGTAAAAATAAGATTATCAATATGTCCATATTGTATGTGCAAAGTATAAAAGCCATATACCAAAATATTAACATACATTATTTCTTATTTTCTTCTTTATACTCAACTTTATCTGTAAGATTTTTAACATTAATAATTAGCAGGTGGCCGGGCATGGTGGCTCACGCCTGTAATCCTAGCACTGTGGGAGGCTGAGGCGGGCAGATTGCTCAAGGTCAGGAGTTCGAAACCAGCCTGAGCAAGAGGGAGACCCCATCTCTACTAAAAATAGAAAGAAATTAATTGGCCAACTGAAAATATATATATATATATTTAAAAAAAAATAGCCAGGCATGGTGGCACATGCCTGTAGTCCCAGCTACTTGGGAGGCTGAGGCAGAAGGATTGCTTGAGCCCAGGAGTGTGAGGTTGCTGTGAGCTAGGCTGATGCCACGGCACTCTAGCCAGGGCAACACAGTGAGACTCTGTCTCAAAAAAAAAAAAAATTAAAAAAAAAATAATAATTAGCAGGTACTTATAATCAGATGAATTGATCTAATTTTGAAAATAAGTCAGTTCAAACCTATTGAAGCAATTTACCACAGTGTCTGTCCCACTCTCTTCCTTGTTCTTAGATATCTTGCCTATGCTGAAGTTGTCTGTGTTAATTTTAGATCCTAATGGGTTGTTGCACTATGATTTTGCTGTATCAGTAACTCAAGCACTTATGACTGTAATCTCAGAGTTTTAGTTTGAATGAGACTTTCCTGCTTCCAGTCCATGACTCTCTTCATCCTACAACCAAATATACATAGCTCTCTCATAAGAATAAACTGATTTTCCCAGTTCATGACCCTAACTTCTTCTTTTAGAATTGCCCTATCAGCTGCATCAAATTCACTCTCTGAGTAATCCCTTAACCAGTGTTAGCCTTCTGTAACAACCTGGCTAACCTGTGGGCTCTATAGGCCTTACATTCCAAACTAAAAGCAAATATTCCAACTGCAACCAGCTGGCCTTGCCCGGATTCCCTTCCCAGCAGGCTGCTGGTATCACTTTGGAGCTTGAGTCTTTGAGGCGGGATAGTGGAAGGATAGTTAATAGTTTATTCAGGATTTTCCTTTCTTCTTGATGTAATTTTGGTGATTTCTATACAGGTCTAAAAAAGGTATGTTTTGTCTGTTTCTAAATTTATGGGATAAAACTTTTCATAGCATTCTTTTGTGATTTTTTTTAAAAATCTCCTCTAAATCTGTAGCTACTCCTCTTGGAAGTGCTAAAACTCTTTAAACATTTTCTTTATCAGTCTTGTTAGAGACATGTCTATTTCATTATTAGGTTTTTTTTCAAAAATCAGCTTCTGATTTTGTTGATTCCACTGCTTGTTTTCTATTAGGTTATTAAGTATGAAATGTCTGATTTCCTCAAGTACTAAGTTAGACAGTTGATATCTCTGACATTTCACTTTGACACTTCTTGTTTTATTTTTATTGTGAAGGTACATCCTCAGTCTTTCAAATGCATGGTTTGGCTTGTGATTATCTTTCAAAATTTTTTTAGAGCAATTTTTGTGAAACCATGGATAAGTCAAAAATTCATGTTATTTTCGAATATGAGTTTCAACATGGAACCAATGCAGTGCAGACAGCTCAAAATATCAATGAAGTGTTTGGGAAGGCTGTGGCTAATGAATGCACAGTACATCATTGGTTTGAGCTCTGTTCTGGTGATTTTAATTTTGAAAATGAGCCACTTGGGCGACCTGAGACCAAGGTGGATAATGATGAGCTGAAAGCTGTGGTGGAAGTGAATCCATCTCGGCCTATGCATGAATTAGCAGCAAGGTTTGATGTTACCATTCCAACAATATTGGACCATTTGAAACAATCGCCAAGGTAAAGAAGCTGCATAGATGGGTTCTTCATGAATTAAAAGACCACCAGCAGAGGAATTGTCTCGAAGCTTGCCTTTCTTTGCTGTCACAACATAAAGGTGAACCATTTCTACACCATATTGTGACGTGGGATGAGAAATGGATTCTTTTTGACAATCACAAGCATTCAGCACAATGGTTGGATAAAGATGAAGTGCCAAAACACCGTCCAAAACCGAATATTCATCAAAAAAAGCTAACAGTGTTTGTTTGGTGGTCCAGTGTTGGTATTATCCACTACAGCTTTGTGAAACCTAGTCAATCAATTACAGAGGATGTCTATTACAACCAATTGAACAGAATGATGAAGATGCTTGAGATTAAGCAGCCAAAATTAGTCAATAGAGACAGGCCAATCCTCTTGCAAGACAATGCTTGACCACATGTTGCACAAACAATATTGCTCAAACTATAGAAGCTGGACTTGGAAACACTCTGTCATCCACCATACTCACCAGACCTTGCACCAAAACTGACTACCACTTCTTCCAGGCTTTGGACCACTTTTTGCAAAGAAAAATATTCAATTCTCACCATGCTGTGGAAAATGCCTTTCATGATTTCATCACAACTTGCTCACTAGGCTTCTTTGCTGCTGTCATAATCAAGCCACCATTAAGATGGCAAAACTGTGTTGATAATTTAAGCACACACTTTGATTAATCATACTGCTTCTTGTTTGAGATATAATAAACTTTTGATTTGAAATTAGACATTTCATATTTAATGACCTAATACTACATTAATATCTTGTTCATGTACACAAATGCTTACCACAGCTTTATTTGTAATAGTCTCAAACTGGAAACAACCAAATATCCACCAACAAATATCCAATGAAATACTACCCAGCAAAAAAGAAACAAATTAAGTGATACTGTAAACATGGACGGATGAATCTTGAATATGGTAAGTCAGCCAGAAAAGGTACATACTGTATGATTCCATTTATGTAAAATTCTAGAAAATGCAAATTCATCTACAGTGACAGAAGCAGATCAGTGGATTCCTGGGTACAAGGATGGAAGGAAGGATAGCAAGGGGGCATGAGGAAAGTCAGGGGTGATGGATATGCTTGTCATCTGGTTGTGATAATAGTTTCACAGGTGTAGACATGTGTCAAAACTCATCAAATTGTACTCTTTAAATATGTGTAGTTAATTGTACATCAATTATACCTTAATACAGTTGTTAAATAAAAGCCAAAAAGAATAGAAACAGATGAGTTTATAGAGCACAGAATCTTTATAACTAGGCACAATTTAACTTGATTAGCACAGCTCCCTGGAAAAATGGAAATGGTTTCTTGTTTCTTCTGCTTGCAAGGAACAAAGACCTGCTCAAGCTATTTCAAGAGGTTTCACTATAAAGATACAATAGGACTCTTCTGAGACTTTAAGGACAAAGTGCCAACTGGAAGGCAGGTCTAAGAAACAATGTAATCATCTCTATTTGAAGATGTAAGGTTTTTATTTTCCTTTCTCTCCTGGTAATTCTGTTTTTCTCTACTAATTTTCCTCTCTTCTAACCATTGGCTTCCAGTGCTCATAGCTTCTGTTCCTCTACGACTTTAGCTTGCACGTAACTATCACGAGCTCTCTATTGGTGGGCTTTCAGTTGCCCATCACCAACATCTCCACTTTTTTGACTCAAATTCCCAAGACAGGGCCAGGCGCGGTGGCTCACACCTGTAATCCTAGCACTTTGGGAGGCCAAGGCGGGTGGATCACTCAAGGTCAGGAGTTCGAAACCAGCCTGAGCAAGAGGGAGACCCTGTCTCTACTAAAAATAGAAAGAAATTAACTAGACAGCTAAAAAAATATATAAAAATAAAATTAGCCGGGCATGGTGGCGCATGCCTCTAGTCCCAGCTACTCAGGAGGCTGAGGCAGGAGGATCGCTAGAGCCCAGGACTTTGAGGTTGCCGTGAGCTAGGCTGACGCCACGGCACTCTAGCCCGGGCAACGGAGTGAGACTCTGTCTCAAAAAAAAAAAAAAAAAAAAATTCCCAAGACAGGAAATCTGGTTGGCTAAATTCATTTTTTCGTGTGTGCCAACCCATTGGTAAAATGCTGACTAGCTCATGAATCAACTTTCCTTAGGTCAGACTGCCCATCCCTTGACACAAACAGCTATGGGCAAGCAGCAGCAAGTTCATACATATTTTGGGACACAAAACTGCTTTGGGAGTACAAACTCTAGGCAGGGCAAATTCCCACAGAAGCAGATGTGAGGACAGCAACCAATGCTTGACATTTCTAGTAGACTAACTTCATGCTGAAATAGGGGCTTGAACCAGGTGCCTACACATAGTGTGTGGGCCTCTTGTATGATGATGTTACTCTGACTTCTGGCCTACATAAGAATTCCATTAGTATTGCTGCTTAGTCTGAAATATTTTTAGTTTCATTTAAAATCTCTCCAGGTATAGTTCTCTCATTCTAGCTCTGGATTATACTCTACTGAAGGATCTTTGCATGTGAAGGTAGCATTCATTAAGCATGATGTGTCCAATCTAAACATATATGTATTCTCTTTATTCTTCCACTGGTTCCCAGAACCCAGGAAATCCTACTTTTGCCCCTAACTTGTTTCTCTCTGTGTTCTGGCTTGAGGAATGTACACTGGGCAGTAAAGCTTGTTTTACCCTTTGGTGAATCTCAGTTCCTTCACCTATTGTGGTCCAAATTAGAATCTGAGTTTACTCTCTGATCTTATTTGAAAAAACTGATATTTCAAATTTCTGAGCCTACAAAGTTAAGTTCATGTATGGTTCCAAGGTGATCACACCTCATAAGGCCCATCTAAAAATGAATACACAATTAATCGTTCACTTGTAAGAGAAAGATCTTTGAGAAAATCTTACTAAGGATTAGTTCTTGGGATCTAAGCCCCAAATAGCTATGTCTAGTGCTTAAAGTAGGATCAGTTTTTAGGTATAACCTTTGCTCTACAAACAGAAGTGTCACTGAATGTGAAACTGCATTTCATTGGCAAGGCTGACAAAGGCTTAAGTAACACCAGAGGCTTGGCAGGGATATAAATAATAAATTCCTTTCCTATGAAATAATTTTTCATAATAATATGATGTAGTATGGCCAGTTCTATTACTATTGCAAGAGAAGACAGAACAAGAGTATTTAAAAAAGGAATGCAAAAGAAGAAAACCAGGTACCAAAGGGTTAATGCTGTTGTTTTGCACCAAACTTATTAGATTTATCATTACAAATGTATCATCATTTTTCCTATTTATCTGAGAGAAAAAAAAATACGGACGCTACCAAGAGTTTTACACTTGGCTGAAAGTCATTTTCTCTCAAACTACTGTCATAATTCTTAATAATTTCAATATTCACAAAGATGATCCTTCCAATAACCTGGGCTCTCAGTTCTCTGACTTCCTTTCCTACAATAATCTTGTTCTCCACTTTAACTACTCACTCCATGATGATACCCTTGACCTTGTCTTTACTATAACTGTACCTCCTCCACCTGACCACTGCCCTCTATCTTTTCAGCTCATTCTCTCCAATATTCTAGTTCTATCAGCTTTTCAAATTCACGAGGCATGCCAATGCATTGAACCTAACACCTCTGTATTGTCCCTTACCCCTCACTTCCCAAGTGTAAGGAAACAGGAAATAGTCTATATTTACACAATAATTTTACACTCTTTTCTCAAATGTCCAACATTTCCTTACTCTCTGCTAATAACAGAGACAACTGCCTTGGTCTCTCAAAAAAAATCAGTATTATTGGGGAAAATGAATTAGATTAAAAAATGTTAGATTAGAGTTAAAACTCAACTGCAATGGGTAATCATTCATAGGATCCTGGTTCAAAAACAAACTACATAAAATAGGCATTTTGGAGACAACTAAAGAAATCTACATATTGACTGAATATTAAATGATAGTAGAGAACTGTTAATTTTCATAGGTGTGATAGTTTTTCTGGTTATGTGGAACAGTGTTCTTACAGAAAATATACAGCTAAAGTATTTAGAGGTGAAGTGTTGCTACCAAAAGTTCAGTACTTGTCCCCATGGCCGAATCAGTGAGAACAAAGAATGAAGGACAAGTGGTTTGAGGAAAGGAAAGAGTTGTTTATTAATTTGCCAGCAAATGAGGAGGGTGGTAGACTAGTGTCTCAAAAAACTGCCATCCTACCTTCAGGCAGAAATACGGGGCTTTTTAAAAGGGGAGGGGTTTCGGGCAGTTGGACTTGAGTCTATGAGACCAGGGTCATATGTTGTGGCTTCACGGTGTTATATAATTGGAGGTTTTGGAGGACCTTATGATCTCATCATCCTGTCCAAACAATTTGACCTTTGTCTGAATAATTCTGTGGTTTAAAGTACTACAAAACAAACAGAAAAGCACATTTTTTTGCTCCTTTGATTACTGGCATCAGGATAGGTTTTAATTCCCAAAAAGCGTGGGGGTTTTAAAGAGACAACTTGTAAAACATTTCCTTGCCCTTTTTCAGACCTTTACCTCTGTTAGTGTCTTGTCTCCAACTTACCAGTCCAACAAAAACAATACGCACATACATATGTGTACGCACACAAATAAATAAAACAAATACACAAAAAATGTTTGAATCTAGGTGGTAGGTGTACAGGTGATTTTGTACTTTTTGTTCATTTTTTTTCTGTTTAAAATGTTCAGTATAAGAAATTGGAATAAATAAGACATGCGCAGTCAGCTCTTTCACTCTTCAAAATTTCCCTAGTACTTTGAACTTTGAACTCAGCACTTAACTTTCTGCTTTGTACCCAGTCTGGAACAATCCACTATAAATTCTGTTGACAAAGTAGAGGGGTACAATAAGAAGATATAGAAATTGAACAGCTACATCAGAATGAGCTTATGGGTGGCTTTTATTAGGCAAAAGAAAATGTTATGTTAGTAACAAGGTTTAGGGGTGAGGTGACCAAGACCTAAAGGAGGATAGCAGCAATGAAAGAGAAAACTCCTGAGAAACACAGGAAACCTTCATACGTCTGCCTTTGGGTTTTCATTAGGTCTTATCTCGAGGTATCTAAATCTGGACAGCTTTTCAAACTCCCCAGCTTTATAACCCAGCCAGCATCTCAGATCTCGAGGTCTAATTAGAAGAGAAGGAGACTTCAAGTGGAACGTCATGCAGACATTCACTCCCAACACCCATTGCCTGAGCCAGCAGCTTTAGGCAGGCTCATCTTGCGCCTCCAATTCCAAAAACACTCTCCACATCTGCGCACGTGGCAGCAGTAAATCGCCTAGGAAATATGCAGAAAGGTCGAATTTACCCAAGCTATTAAATCCCGTTTGAAATTTACAAAACTCAAACATCGTTCCGCTTTCGGGCCACCGTTTGAGAGGAAATATACTTCGAGTCCTCAAAGTAGAAACGATTTAGGTTCCACTCATTTCCCGGGTAAAGGTCAAGGCCGACTGCAGAGGTCGTTCCTTCCCCCGGGCCGGCCGCACCCTCTGTCCAGATTCCCGTCCTGCTCCGCGCCGCCCCCCCAACCCCCGCAAGCGCCCGCCGCGCGACGCGCTCCCGCGGGCTGCCTCTCCGCCTCTCAGCACCGCGCTCAGCCTCAGCGCCTCCCGGAGAGGGGGCGACGTTTGAACTCAGAGGACCAGAAGGCAGACAAGCTTTCCAGGGGGCCGCCCAGGAGCGCGGCTAGCTCTTTCCCAAGGTCACGCGCGCGGCGCAGGCAAGGGTCACGGAGCATGCGTTCGGATGGGCCGCGCAGGACCCCCCCCCCCCATCCTCCCTCGCCCGCGGCTGCCCTGCCCCCTCTTCCGGGCCCCGCCCACCTGCACCCCGCCCACGTGCACCCGGCGTGCGGAGGCTGAAGGTCTAGGCGCGCCGCAGCGCTTTAGTGTCCCAGTGGCCGCACCGGAGCCAGCATGGCAGCGGGGTTGAAGCGGAGCTGCGGGGTGAGAGGAGACCAGGACTCGGCGGGGAGGGGGCGCGGAGGTTGCGGTGTTTGGGCAGGGGCCATGGGCCGAAAACAGGTGCATCCCGCAGGGGAGGAAGCTGTGCTGAGGAAGGAGCCTGCCTTGGAGCAGAGCCCTCCTTTCCGCTTTCCTGGACGCCATCCGCGACTTCAGACACTCCGCTTGCTTTCGCGCCTACCGCCCACCCGGCCACGGGACCACTGTGTGGGCGGCGTCCTCCCTGCAGAATATCCTTTTTCTTTCTCTGGCCCGGAAACCCTCCAAGTATTTCCTCCAGGAATCCCACTCTCCCGAAGTGAATCTGTCTCTGAATAGGTGTCTCGGAACCAACGGAAAAAGGAAAAAAATGGAGCAATTACTCCTTGGGATACTTGATATGTTTATTATGTCTTTGGTTTTGTAATACGGAAGAGATTGCTTCCTTGAGTATGATTAAAAAGTATGAGAGAAGCCTACTTCAGAACTTTCCACGAAGCTTGTCTATATACTCTTGTATCTTACGGTTTCTGTTTGTTGCTAGATGCATTTTGGTATCTAAATATTCTTGAATGTTCCCATAAGACTGCCTTTTACAAGTCACTTAAAATTCAATTATAGTTATGTCTTTGACCAAAACACTGCAGTTTTAGAATTTAGAATAATTTAGGATAATTCTTTTTTGCTGTTGCTATACAAGTTAATGGGCGCTGAATGAAAAATCGGGGCTTTTTTTTTTTTTTTTTTTTTAGACAAGAGTCTCACTGTGTTGCCCGGGCTAGAGTGCCATGGCAGCAGCCTAGGTCACAGCAACCTCAAACTCTTGGGCTCAAGCAATCCTCCTGCCTCAGCCTCCCAAGTAGCTGGGACTACAGGCATGCGCCACCATGCCTGGCTAATTTTTTCTGTATGTTTTTAGTTGGCCAATTAATTTCTTTCTATTTTTCAGTAGAGATGGGTCTCGCTCTTGCTCAGGCTAGTCTTGAACTCCTGACCTTCATCTATCCTCCTGCCTTGGCCTCCCAGAGTGCTAGGATTACAGGCGTGAGCCACCATGCCCTCCCAAAATTGGGGATTTTAACAATTAAAAATTTTTAACTCTGACCTGAGGAAAAAAGAGTTTTCTGAATCTCTCCGAGGAAGGATCTAGAAAACGCGGATCCAGAAAATGTATATCCCTTTATCTCTTCTATAACATGTTTTCCTGAAAAATCATGTAAACTAAATTATTTTAAATCCACAAAATAATTCCCTATTTAGTCTTTGAGCAGATCATTTTACCCGTTTTGTGAGTTCTGATTTCATAGAGTCACTTTTTTTGGTCTGATTTTTCTGGAGTCTTTCTCTTTGTTGTGGAAACTAAAGAGACTAAATTGAAAGAGCAGTATAGCTAGGTGGTTGATATCATGGACTTGTGATAGTAAATGTTAGAATCCTGGTTGCACTAAGAGCAGAGTAACCTTCGCTAATTTTACTTGACCTTTCTCAGCCTCAGTTTCTTCATTTGCAAAATAGGAACAAAAATAGTGCTTTAATCCTAGGCTTGACCTGGGATTTAGTGAATTAACATGTATAACGTGACTATAAGCAAGAATAGATTTGGTCTATGACAACTGGACAATGAGGACCAGAGAAACCATGTTTCACTTCTAAAATAAAATTAATGAAAACTGCAAAGAAAATGTAAGTTTTCATACTCTCTAATTATCTTTTCAAAGTTGTAGTTATGAGTTATGTTATTTTGAGAGGGCTATTTAAATTACAGTATTTGACACTCTGTTGTCTCCTTAAATGTAGGTAAATCTCTTTATAAGTCGAAATTGTCATCTACAAAGTGGTGTTTTTACAGATTTTGAAAAGCATAAGTTAGGTTCTAGAAGCTTTAGTATATTCAGCTTCTCTTTTCTCTTAGTATCTAAGCTTATTAAAATTGCCTTGAGATAGTTCCATCAAAAATTCGTAAAGTGTAAATTGCATACTTTTAGCTGTCCTCAAACTTTACCTGGGAGCAACATTGTGGTTTCCAGTTTGGTAACTTCAGTAAATACAAATGGTTACTTTTAAACTGTCAAGAATATAAAAATGGGTTGCAAAAGAACAACAATATGTTCTAATTATACTGTTTTTTATATATCCTTTTGAAGAAATGTGAGTATATTTCAGATATTAAGACAAGTATATTTTAGTAGTTTAGAACAGGGTTGGCAAACTTTTTTGTAAAGGGACAAATAGTAAATATTTTGGCTTTGTGGACTATATATTCTCTATGGCAACTATGTAGATCTGTTGTGAAAGCAGAAATAGTATAGTGTGGCTGTGTTCCAGTAAAATTTTGTTTACAAAACTAGTGGCTGCCATAGTTTGCATTGTAAGAATGCTTATAGACAACAGCAGAAAATGTAGAATATGGTTTTATGCCAATTTGTTTTGTTAGAAAGAGTGAGGTACCTTCGAAAATAGGATCTCCAAGGGGAAGGTTCCCAGAGGCATATGTGGGAGGCCCACAGGGAAAGGTATCAAAGTTGGTGGTTTAGGCAACTCTTAAAAACATACAATTCTGGCTGGGTGGGGTGGCTCACGCCTGTAATCCTAGCACTCTGGAAGGCGGAGGCAGGAGGATCATTTGAGCTCAGGAGTTTGAGACCAGCCCGAGCAAGAGCGAGACCCCAACTGTATTAAAAATAGAAAGAAATTAGCTAGACAACTAAAAGTATATACATAAAAAATTTGCCGGGCATGGTGGCGCATGCCTGTAGTCCCAGCTACTCGAGAGGCTGAGGCAGAAGGATTGCCTGAGTTTAGGAGTCTGTGGTTGCTGTTAGCTACGCTGATGCCATGGCACTCCAGCCCGGGCAACAGAGTAAGACTCTGTCTCAAAAAAATAAAAAAACAAAACATACAATTCCATCCTATTGTTATCTCCACCCCAGCTCTCTAATCATCAATGCCCTAGCAGCGGCTTGTAGGTGAGATTTCCAAAATAATGGTCCTAAGTGTCTTGTACCCCTGACTGTTGTTTGTCCTGGAAATCTCTACTTCAGCACTGTAAATACCACTGATTTTTATGTCATTTTTTTTTTAAAAAAATATCATAGGTGATTAAATAACTGGTAATTGGCTTATTTAAGTTAAATTATATTTGAAGGCATTTAAGTAATGATGACTTGAAAAACTATGCTCTTGAATCCATCAAACAAGTTGTTGTGTTCAGTTATAATTGTTAGTATCCATTTATTTGACTGATGTTTAATTTATCAGATTTATTTTAATAAGTGTTCTTTACAGGTCCTGAGAAGCATTTCTTGTTTTGGCTGGAGATCACAACATACAAAAGCTATCCCACAGCGTCAGCCAGGATTAGGATTTGGTTTTGGTATGCGTTATGTTCTGTCTTTTGACTTTAAACTTACATTTGTTGTACCTACGAAGCTCTCTGTATGTATTTGTTTGGAATATGTTTGTAAACAAACTTCATAATGTCTGTCAATGAGTAGAACCAGTCACCATCCACAGACGGTTAGTCATGCCCATTTTCCTGATCTTTTCTTGTTCAGCATAGTACCCTAAACATTGGATCTTTGTTAGCAGCATACATACATTTATTTTCCTTCCCTTTTTCCAAAGTATGTTGCCCAAAATAAATGATAAATTTACTGATATATATGAATAGTCTTCGACTTAAAAAATTTAATGCAACAAATACTACTTGGAACACTTATTAGATACATAATGCTAGGTGCCTGCCAATAAGCTAAAGCTTGTTTTATCCATAATCTGTCTGAACTGCAATTTTGGTACTGTTAGATAAAGTTCTCAGTTCTGGGACCAGGGAACCATGTGATGTTGGAGAGAAAAGGAGTAAGATTTTCTTCCCCTTTACTCTATAAAATGAAAACCCCAGGGGGAAAAAAATAGAAATAATAATCTCTATCTTTGGTATTCTTGCCTTCTAAAGTACTTCTTACTTCAAAATTTTTACTTGTCCTCTAGTTAAAAACCTGTTTACTCAGTTCATCTGATCTGAGAAAATATTTAAAATACAACTGAGATAATTAACTTACACCCAAGTACAAATGACAATCTCAAAATTTTCTAGAGTTATCATTTTTGGTTTTTGTTTTATTTTTTAAGTGTTGTTTTATTTTTGTTTTTACCAGAATTAAATGAAAAATTCCAAGCATGTGAGGATAGCAGTTTGGGACAGTGGATCTTCTTACTTACTCAGATATTAGCATTGATTTGGTATCTAATTTAGCTTGTCACAGGCAAATTCATACTCAGTAGTAAGAGACTAGCAGGAAAAATTGTGGTTTGTTGAGTGACAGAAGATGAGATTAGATTTAAGTGTTTGACAGGGAGATTGTGAAGCTCAAAGGAAAAGGGATTGGATTACACCTATGACCAGTTGCAATCCGGTTCATTATTAAATGGGGATAATATCTATAACACAGGATTTCTTCAAAGATGAAATTATATGCTGTACGTAATATCCCTAGCACATACTGACTAGATCAAAGTAGTTTCTCAATAAATAATAACATAATAGATCCCTGTCTTCCCTTTATCCACCCACAACGTTTATATGGACTGGCCCCAATCTTAGAAGTAAAGTTGTGATGTAAAAACACTGGACTGAAACTGTAAGTATACTTTTACTGCTAATTCATTGTGAGACTACGGGGCTGTCATTTCCCCATACAAATGATTATTATAGTCTTACACATTCTTGCTCATTCTTATCTCTGTGCTTTTGTTTTCATTCTTCTTGCTTGAAATAGCCTAGACCTTTTTTAAATTTTACCTATTTTTTTTTTTTTTTAAAGATGGGAATCACACTGTGTCTCCCAGGCTGAAGTATAATGGTGCAGTCATAGCTCACTGCAGCCTCAAACTCCTAGGCTCAAGCAGTGCTCCCACCTCAGCCTCCTGAGCAGCTGGGATTACAGACATGAGCCACTGTGCTGAGGCCATATTCTTTGATGTTGGATGCAACCACATTAAAATCCTAGAATAGCATGGATTTGAAAAAATACGATTAGTGATCAGCTCCTGTCTTCAGCAAGCCACCATATTCATTTCACTAATTTTGTAACAACCACCCCTTATTTTATGTAAATGAATTGTTTGGACACCAATTAATAGCATTACAGCAGGGGTTTATGTTGTCATTTTTTTTTTTTTTTTTTTTTTGAGACAGAGTCTCACTCTGTTGCCCAGGCTAGAGTGCCATGGCATCAGCCTAGCTCACAACAACCTCAAACTCCTGGACTCAAGTGATCCTTCTGCCTCAGCCTCCTGAGTAGCTGGGACTACAGGCATGCGCCACCATGCCCGGCTAATTTTTTCTATACAATTTAGTTGGCCAATTATTTTCTTTCTATTTTTAGTAGAGACAGGGGTCTCGCTCTTGCTCAGGCTGGTCTTGAACTCTTGACCTTGAGCAATCCACCTGTACCTCGGCCTCCCAGAGTGCTAGGATTACAGGCGTGAGCTACCGTGCCCAGCTCTGTTATTATCTTTTAAGAAACCACTTTTACCAGTTGCTTTGTGCTAATTTATAAACCAGTCTGAGTTTAAAGGAGGAATAAAGTTAAAATTATGACCATGATATATGACACTTCAAAACAAGTTTTATTGCTTTATGGTCACTGAGTGTGTCTCATCTCCTTAGATGGATTCTTGAGATTAGGGACATGTTTTATATATTAGTTTCACCTCAGTGTTAGTAAATATTTGATAAATCAGCTTAAGAACTAGTAATAAGTTTAAGAAAATATTTTTTACCTCACCAATTGAAAAAGAAAAACTCAAGCTGTACAAGTTTATATCTATTACTCATTTGTAAAAGCTAGAAATCTTCCTTCAGCATTTCTATTGACATAGATTTATTTACATTGTATAGTAAAACCTTGATTTGTCAGAAATGCATTGTAGTCTTTGACTTTCTGGATGATCAAGAGTTAAAGTCCCCATTATTAATGTAAATTTCCACATATTACTGCATAGCACTTTTTTCTTCAACTCATTGTCCTGTTTTAATATTTTCTAAATAACTTTCCCTTAGAGTTCACTGAACAGCAGAAAGAATTTCAAGCTACTGCTCGTAAATTTGCCAGAGAAGAAATAATACCGGTTGCTGCAGAATATGATAAAACTGGTGAAGTAGGTATATATATTTTAAAGAGAGAAAAGACTTTTACTTTTTTAAAAAAGATTATGTGATCAAACTATCGAGATTTTAAATATAACTGGGTTTTTCCTTTTTCTTTTAGTACCCTGTCCCCCTAATTAAAAGAGCTTGGGAACTTGGTTTAATGAATACACACATTCCAGAGAGTTGTGGTAAGCTTTCTTCACATTTTTAATCCTAGAATGCATATGAACAAAAAAAATTGTGAAACTCCATTTTGTCATTTTTTCAAATATTTGTTGCCATTAAGTGGCTTTCTACTTTTATCTCCCTGGTCAGGCTACAGTATTTGCCTGTTTTTAGAAGCCTTATACTCTACACTTAGAGACATTTTTCCTACTTCTAACTGGTTCCAACTTTAATTTGATTTTAAACCTTGATAAATTCTCTCTCTAGAGTTGGTCAATTTGTTGTATTTATTTTATTGAGACTTTTTGTGAAATGTCACTCATTTCCTCAGATCCAGTTTTAGCAGAGTTGAATTGAGTTTTTCCAAAATCAAGTTGGAACAGGAACATAGGCTCAAATAACAAATAGAGAATTTTTTGAAACTTTTAAAACCTATTTTATACAGGTATAATTTGTTACTGTGCCAGTCACAACACTTACACATGTTATTTTTGCAAATTTGCTTTTAAAACAAATTGGGTCATATTGGAAATTATTGAAATAGTTTACCTTTATTTCTATCAAGATGCACTACATATAATGTCCTCTTGAAACATTTTGATACTGTAGGAGGTCTTGGACTTGGAACTTTCGATGCTTGTTTAATTACTGAAGAATTGGCTTATGGATGTACTGGGGTTCAGACTGCTATTGAAGGAAATTCTTTGGGGGTAAGTTACTTAGAAAATAAATTGCCTAACTGAGCTGTTAATGAGATAGTTACTACTAGGTTAGGTTAGTTGGTGAAATAGTTTCCCTTAAAAAGGAGCACAAGATTTAGCAGTGATGCCTGGAGTTCTGATTCCAAGGCTTAGTCACTGTGGCCCTGTTGTCCTGTTGACTCCAGTACTTGGAATTCTAAGTGTCCTTGTGAGGAAACTACACTTTGGCTGCAGCTTCAGTGGCAATTCCTAGGGCCAGGCCCTAGGATTAAGGGCAAGGCCTAAATCCAGTATTCAGGAACAGGAGCAGGATAGCTTGCTGCCACCACTGGCAGTACTGAAATTTAGTGAGCAGTTCTTAGGAGGCCTGATCATATATACTATGTCATGTGTCCTAAATTATTCCTTATTTGTGCATTGTACTATGGGTAGATTTGCATGTATTACATTATCAACAAGTCCTACATGTAACTTAATTTCATGAAAATGCTTAGATTAGCAGATCTATTTCCTTATGGTTTTAGCTCTCTAACTTAAAGTTCTTTGTATTTAGCTCTTGGGTAAAAAAATAGTTCTTTTATTTTGAATTATAGTACCTCTGAATTATATATCTAATAAAAATGACTTGCTTTTTTAATGTCAATTTTCTTTGGTAGCAAATGCCTGTTATTATTGCTGGTAATGATCAACAACAAAAGAAATACTTGGGGAGAATGACTGAAGAGCCATTGATGTGTGTGAGTATGTGTAGCTGCTGCTTTATTTCACATTTAAGGGGGAACAAAGGTGCTATTTCTCCTTTTCAATCTCTATGTAAATATTGGGCTATATGGCACTGAGACAAAAGTTAGCAACATAGTTAGGTACAGTGTTTCTGGGATGCCAAGAAGTGTCATAATCATACCATTTATTTCCAGGATAGAGATCTGTTTGTCATGTTTCTGGGGTGCCAAAAAAGTGTCATAAAAATCCCCTTACTTATATTCAGGTGAGAGAGATCTACTTAATGAAGCATTCTACAGAACTGAGTGGTTGCATTAGGAAGTTCATATTGAATGTAGCGGACCGTTTGTGTTTGAACTAGCAGCATTTTGAACTAGTAAAAAACTAACGTGAATCTGTGACTAAAGAGATATCAACTTATTTGTCAAATGAGTGAGTTGAGAAGAGTTATAAATTTTATTTAAATCCCTTAGAGAGCAACTCAACAAATTTTTGAATTGTATTTTAAAGAAGATATTTTTATATAGATAGATAGATACACACACTGAGGTTCTGTTTTAAAGCTTATTTACCTAAGGATTTTTACTTGCTTGTTTATTAGTCAAACTGATCAATCTATGGTGTGACTATGATATTGAAATATAGTAGATTATTACTAGTTTTGAGCTTATTGTGAGAATTCATCTGAAAAGAGCAGAAACTAATCTTTGAAAATAAATGTTTTTTATTTATTTCAGATACCTAAATATTAGGCAAACTGCCCAATAAATACATTTATACATATTTCCTAGGTAATTTGTAATTTTTTCCCCAACAAATAAGAGTTTAAACATTCTAAATGTTGTCTAAGAACTGTGTGAAACATATATATCGTTCTTCCATAGCATACTCAGTTGGCCCTCTATATATCCATGGGGGATTGGTTCCAGGACACCCCCAACTCCCATACCAAAACCTGAAATTACTCAAGTCCCTTATAAAAAATGGCCTAGTACAGTCAATTCTTCCTATGAGCGAGTTTGAATCTGCCATTGGTTGAATCCACAGATGCGAAACCCTTGGATGCACAGGGCCAACTGTACAATAATAGAAATAGGGCAGGGCGCAGTGGCTCATGACTATAATCTTAGCGCTCTGGAAGGCTGAGGGGGTAGGAGTGCTTGAGGCCAGGAGTTTGGGACCAGCCTGAGCAAAAGTGAGACCCTGTCTCTACAAAAAATAGAAAAATTAACCGGCTGTGGTGGTAGGCAGCTGTGACACCTGTAGTCCCAACTACTGAGGAGCCTGAGGCAGGAGAATTGCTTGAACCCAGGAGTTGGAGGTTGCAGTGAGCTATGATGAAGCCGCTGTACTCTAGCCTGGGTGACAAGAGCAAGACCCTGTCTCAAAAAAAAAAAAGAGAAAGAAAGAAATAGGCTAAAAGATTAGAAGCATAGAGATGGTTAAGAGAACCTACCTTAATGGGTTGATGAGAATATCTGTAATTAGTTATAAATAAGTATTTCTAAAATATTTGAGTTTTTAAAAGTAATTCAAGTATTAAATACCTGACAGTTTTGTTTTTTATTAATAGCTTCAGTATATTTAAAAGTATATTTACTATAGTCTCTAAGTTATCATAACTTCTGTGTTAAAAGTTTACTGTACATTTTCCTTCTGCATAAAAGCAATAGATATACTCAATATATGGAGTTAAGGGTGAAAATGAAAATTGTAAATAGGTATATTAATTATAACATTTTGATTAATTTACACTGAGATTCAGTTAATTAAATCCTAATACCTATTTTTTAGATTGTACTGCATTTTATTTAAACTTTTAAAAAAATAAAATTTCATTACCTTTCCAACTGTAAAATAGTATAGAAAACTTAGAAATGTATAAAGAAGAACAAAAACATCTATAATCCCTCAGATATGAAGTTAACTGATATTATTGTCTTATTGTAGTCCCGTCAGATTTTTTACTGTATAAGTGTATTTTTAACAATTAGAGTCATATTACACATAAAGTTTTATATCCTCCTTTAACATCATGAGCATTTTGTTATGCCCTACTTCTTTTTAAATGCTATATTACTATATAATTTGTTACCTAATGGATATATCATGAATTACTTCACTATTCTGTACTGTTGAATATTTAAACTCTTTAGGTTTTTGCTTTTAAAAATAATGTCATGGTAAAAATTGAAACAAAAAATTTATACGTTTTTGGATTTAACTTTATGGTACAGATATATTTGTTATTGTATATGCATAGGACTTACCTGATCGTGTGGTCAGATATACTCTTCCTGAGGAAGAGTATAGAGATAAATAAGGGCAATACTGTAATTTTTAAAATACCATTTAGTGCAAAAATTTTTTAAATCAAAATCATTACATTTTTATATATATATTTAGAATAAGAAAACATTTCTTTTTCAAAGATTGGGTTAAATCTTAAGCAGTATATACTGAAAATATATGTAGTATTAGACAAATTAGAATGAAGTATTAGACTAGTCAACAAGTTTGTTATGCGCAGGCACAATAGAACTCATTTGTCTAAACATAGTCTTAGAACTCAGAAGTCTGTGTAAAAAGCCTAATGATGAAAACACTTGTCATAAAACCATGCATTTCCCATGGAGCTAGGAAATAGCTGGAATGTCACTGAAACAACACTGAACTCAGGGTTCCAAGACCTGGTTTCAAGTCTTGGTTCAGCCATATATTATAATAGCAGTATGCTCTTGTATAGTCACTTAACTTCAGTCTCTTCTGAAAACAAGGAGTATGTTATACAAAAGGGTTATAGCAAAGATAAAACAAGAAACTTGTTTTTATAGGAATATCTTCACTTAGTTCCCCTTTTGCAAAAATAAATTAGAGAAATTTCTTTCATACTGAATAACCAAGAGAAACTTTGTTTCTCTTTCATTGCGATTCATTCATTTGCTAATTAACCCAATTTCTGAGTTGACTGCTATATGCCAGAGTTCGCTTATGGGCAGTTCACATTTATAACTAATATTTTATTTTTGTTGTGCTAAGTAGGAAGACTAGAGCCAATTTTATAGTCCACCATTAGTGATTATTTGAACTTCAACACGTGTTGTGGTATATTATTTTTCTTTCTAGTTTTGTATTTATTTTCTCCTCACCCTGAAGTTTTTGAAACATAAACTACCTCAACCCCTTTAGAATGTTGAGGTCAAAATAAAAAAATAAAAAATGGAGAATAAATGTAAAATTACTTTGTAAACTATACAAATATAAGGTGGTGGTATCATCACTAATAAAGAAAGGTAGAATGCTACACTCATTCAAATATTTGAGTAATTTGCCAGAAGGACCAAGAATAAAATAGTGAATAAGACTGGGCCCCTGTTCACAGGAATTAACAATCTTGTAGACCTTTAGATCCTTACCCAGAAGCCATTAACTTCTAATACATAAAATTATGCATAATAAGTAGTATATATGCATAAAACAATGTTGCTTATTTTGCTTGACTTTCTAGTTTGCATAGCATCATTTAGCTATTATAAGTCAAACTAGTTAGAATAGTGAGGATAACAATGTTAGGGACATTTATTATTTTATTAAACACTTAGTATTAGGCACTAATGATACCAGTGGAATAAGTACCATTCCTACCCTCAAGAAACTCTGATACAGCATAAGAGAGAAACATGGACAAGTACAATGCTGTATGTAATACTATATAATACCATATAGTGTGATGAGATAAAGGAATAAGTTACAATGAAAAAAAGCCTTCTGCTGAAAGAGGGTTAGTAAAATTAAGTTTAATTACTAAGAAATTATCGAGGCGTGGCACGGTGGCTCATGCCTGTAATCCTAGCACTCTGGGAGGCCGAGGCGAGAGGATTGCTCAAGGTCAGGAGTTCGAAACCAGCCTGAGCAAGAGCGAGACCCGGTCTCTACTAAAAATAGAAAGAAATTAATTGGCCAACTAAAAATATATAGAAAAAATTAGCCGGGCATGGTGGCACATGCCTGTAGTCCCAGCTACTTGGGAGGTTAAGGCAGAAGGATTGCTTGAGCCCAGGAGTTTAATGTTGCTGTGAGCTAGGCTGGCGCCACGACACTCACTGTAGCCCAGGCAACAGAGTGAGACTCTGTCTCAAAAAAAAAAAAAGAAATGATCAAATAAGAAGACAAGAACAACTCTGAAGAACTCTCAGTAATATACTTTGTTGTGTATTATTTTTCTTTCTGGTTTTATATTTATTTTCTCTTTACCCTGAATTCTTTTGAAACATATACACTACCTCAAGCCCCTTTAGAATGTAACATCAAAATAAAAAAAAAACAGAATAAATGTAAAATTGCCTTGTAAACTATACAAATATAAGTCATTTTGTGTAGGAAAAACAGGCCCATATACTTCATAAGCTATAAAAACTTTGCCTTATTAATATAAAGCAGGACACAGTGGCACACACCTGTAGTTTCAGCTCCTCAGGAGGCTAAGGTGGGAAGATTACCTGAGGCCAGGAGTTTGAGGCTGCAGTGAGCTATGATTGTGCCTGTGCTCAGCCACTGCGTTCCAGCCTGGGCAATACAGGGAGACCCCATCTATTCTTCAAAAATAAATAATTAAAACAAAATGCATATCCTAACATGTCATTCTCCTACATTTACAAAAACATCGAGTGGTTCCATGTCATCAATGGCAGCGGTACTTAATGCATTTTTAAATTTGTGAAGCCATTTTAGAATCTGATTTCCTTAGAAAAACGCATATATTCCTTATTTTTGCATACGAAGGTGTTCTGGATTCCCCTGAAACCCATCTACTTAGTTCCTTAAGATTCCATGGCACAATAGCTTTAGTAAACTTTTGTTGAATGCCTATAAGTATAGCCTCCTTAGTATGTCATGCACTTCAGCTTCCATGACCTCATCCCTGCCTGCCTCATTTTGTGCCTTGCCGTTTCATTCTTTACATGCTACTACTATGTGGGGGTAGTTTCCCCCGTACAACTGCTGTTTCATTCCTCTGTGCCTTAGATCTGCTTGCCTCACTCTTATTTGTCCTTTAAGACTTCTCTCTTCCAATGAGTTTTACTTCTTGCTTTTCTGTCCAGCCCCCTAACCACCCATCATCTCCAACCCTCTAGAGGTCTAGGTAATCATTTCTAATGTCCCTATATACCCTGACTCCTCTGAATTAAAATCAGTTATTAAGATTTCCTTCTTCTTTGGAAAATAATACCTTAAGGGCAAGGAACTTGCATCATTAGTACTCACAGTACCTGCAACTCAGTTAACTCGAATTAACTTGAACTACCTAATGCTTGCCTCCTACCACCCCCTTTATCCATTACTGCTTAGGTCTTGTCACTCCTCTGTTTAAGAGCCTTAAGAGGCTCCCCTGTTTCTACCAGATAAAATTTTAAATTCTTTGTGTGATACAAAGGATTCTTGTCATCTGTTTCCTTCCTTTCTTTCCAGACTGATGTCCTACCATTCCGTTACATGCACACAGTTCACATATTATGAAACTCTGACACTTTTCAGCATTATAAACATTGAGGAACCCTGCTTATCTCAGTATCATTGCATGTGCTATTACTTCTGCCCGGAATACACCATCTCTCCTATATTTCTCTCCTCCTAACCAACCCTTTTCCTTTTTGAGACTTAATTTAAGCATCATCTCCTCAGCTTTTTCATGCCCCTTGTGTATGACTTTCACACCTAGACATATAATTATAATATAGTTATTTATCTCTACAGTTACATGGTTAAAATCTCTAGGACATAATGTCATTCAATCCTGGTTTCCTCATCTGCCAAACTAGTGTGGTATATAGTAGATTCTCAATAAATGTTTGCGTGACTGAGGACATGTGAAATTGTATTTAATGAACTTGTTTGAAGATATCTAACATTTTTAAATTAGTATTTTATTTTTATTTATTATAGAGATGAGGTCTTATTATGGTGCCCAGGCTGGTCTTGAAGTCCTGGCCTCAACAATCCTCCCACCTTGGCCTCCCAAAGCACTGGGACTATAAGCTTGAGTCACCAAGCCTGGCTGAAATTATCTAATATTTTAATTTTTGACAGTTTATTGGTATTCTATGCCTAATTTTAATTTATATATTAAATATTTTTACACTTGAGTGCTTTATTTGATTTTCTAATTTTAGGTATTTTAAAATATTTAAAATACTAGTTTAAAAAATAAAACACAATCCTGTTTCCTAACATTCAAGATTTAATAATTAACATTTAATTTTTTTATGTTTCTGTATATTCAAGGCCTATTGTGTAACAGAACCTGGAGCAGGTTCTGATGTAGCTGGTATAAAGACCAAAGCAGAAAAGAAAGGAGATGAGTATATTATTAATGGTCAGAAGATGTGGATAACCAATGGAGGAAAAGCTAACTGGTACGTTATTTAAAACATCTCTATATTTCTTCTTAATTACTTTATCAGAATCTTCCCTTCCTTCTTCCTTTTATTTTTAAGCCACTATAATTAAGGACCATTTATGGAAGGTTCATAAGAGATTAGTTCAGTGATTTTCAAAAACTATTTTTAAGCCCCTGCACTATTTCCTCAAATTAACTCTCAGAAGTTTAATTTATAAAATAAAATGAAATACCTGTTTTGGTTGAATCTGATTAGGAAGGCTAGCAGTCCATCTACCTGGCTTATTATCTCCATTCCCTGTCGCCTACACCAGCACCTCTTAGGAAGCCCTAAAACTCTGAGGAAAAAGGAAAAATCATTGGTATAGCACATTTCTCTGATTCTTAGAAATAAGCAGAGGCAGTCTTAAAACTCAGGTTATCCATTAGAGCAGAATTTGACTTTAATAAAATCTAAAAGGTCCAAATATATGGTTCAAAAAAATGTGAAGTTCAACAAAGGATCAAAAAATCATTTATATACATATAAACTGTTAAAAAACACTTAGGAAGGGAGGAAAAAAAGAATATAAATGTATTTATTACCACTGATCTATACACTTGAAAATGGTAAAGATATTCACCTCGGTCATCTATTTAAAAAAAAAAAAAAACAGTAAACATGGTTACTTGTATATTTTACCTCTATACAAATATTTTTAAAAGAAGAAAGCAAAACATGAAGAGAGTTTAATAAATAACTCTAAGCTCAATAGGAATCAACAGTATGCACCTTTAAAATGCTAATGTAATTTTAAGCTGAAATAATAGAAGTATAGCATCACAATGGTAGCAGTTCTGGGCAACACATTTTAAGTCATGTATTGAGAAAATGGAATAAATCTAGAAGCAGGTATATGTCTTGCATTAGGAAGAGCCTATAAAACATGCGAAAAGCAAAGAAATTAGGTTTGGTTATTTTGGAAGAATCCTGAAATTTCTGAAATAATATTACACATAAAGAAGAGCAGGCTTTTATGTTTACTTCAGGAAGCAAGTTTAGAATTAATGGGTGAAAATTAGAAAAATGTAGGATTTAGTTCAACATAAGGACAAGCTTTCCAACAACAGCGCTGTTGAGTTATCATAGGAAATAATATATTTATCCCTCACTACAAGTATATAAAGAGACTTTCTAGAAGAACTTTTTGTTGATTGGAATAATGTACTAAATGGCCTGTCTCTCTTCATCTGTAGAAATAGTGATTCAATATATTTGTATACTGTATAGTACAGTTTTCTAGCAAGTAAAGCATCATTTTTGGGAATGAGCCAATCACTAAATGATTTATTTTAAACATATCTATCAATCCCTTATGAGTATCCTAACTATTTTCAGTGTTGTGGAGCACTATATCATCACTTTTAAGCAATTCATCATAATATCAGGAAGTAATAAAAAAGTGAAGAAACTATTAAAATTTAACAAAGTGAGAGGAATCTAACAATGCAATTAGAAATTTTCTTAATTTTAAGAACTGACTACAGCTCTTCATGTAGTAGGACAAATTAGGTAATATATGAAACTAGAAAACAATTTTTATTTTGTGACTATTATTAAATAAAACTATGGAGTGAATGATAATATATTGGTTTTAAGAACAGAAAATAAATTTGTTGTTTAAGGAAGAATGTACCTTTAAAAAAAATTTCTTGTACCAAGGTATATAGAATATGATGTTTGGATATTTTGCATTTTTTTCCCTTATGTTTCATTATGTATCTTTCTGAGAAAAATCTTCTAAAGGGAAAAACCAGCAAATATTTATAATAACTCAGCTATCCCAAAATCACTGACTTTGCTGCATAAAGGGAATAGGAGTCAGAACTTAGGAGTCTGTCCCTTATTATTCCTTTTTACAGGCAGCCCTGTTTGCCCTCCTTTTAAAAATAGCTTGTCCCTTAAAGAAGAAAATTAGTTTTGGGGAATAAAAAGTACCAATTTCAGCATGCACATACTGTCTTTTTATATCACATTATCTTTATACAAGGAGTTTTTACTTACAACTCATACTACTAAAAAACGTTAAATACCATACGGTAGTCCCCCCTTATCCTGGGGGTGTGTGTTCCAAGACCCCCAGTGTATGCCTGAAACCTCAGATACTACTGAACTTTTTATATGCTATGTTTTTTCCTATAAATACATACCAATGATAAAGTTTAATCTATAAACGAGGCCCAGTAAGAGATGAACAATAACTAATAATAAATAGAACAATAACAGTATACTGTAATAAAAGTTATATAAATGTGTTCTCTCTCTCTGTCTCTCAAAATAACTTACTGTACTGTGGGTAACTGAAACAAAGTGAAATCCCAGGGATAAGGGGTGGAGGTGTGGGGGCAATTACTGGATTAGTTAAGAAGTAGACCTGGGTTGAAATACTAGCTCTTTCATATACTAGGTATGTGGCTTGGCAAAGCTTTCAAACCTGTCTGATTGTTCATTTACTCACTTGTAAAATGGGAGTGATAATAATTGGGTTTGTTGGGAAGATCAACTGAGATAACAATCACTGTGTATTTTTTGCTGATATCATTATCACCATTTTCATGTGTGTATCTATATTAGGTATTTTTTATTGGCACGTTCTGATCCAGATCCTAAGGCTTCTGCTGGTAAAGCCTTTACTGGATTTATTGTGGAAGCAGATACCCCAGGAGTGCAGATTGGAAGAAAGGTAAAGTGTGTATCAGTGATTAAGGCCTCAAATATTAATATTATTTTGCCTACAATTTTCAAAATTACTTCACTTTCCTTTAATGAAAATATTTTGTTTGTATTAAGTTGGGATAAAAATAAAACTGTATTTTGATGATACAGGGTCAAATAGTCTATATGTTGCTGAAGATTTAAGAATAGTCATTTCAAGTCATTTTGAAAGAATGGCTGTTGTGGTGCCAGCCTATGGAAAATGCTAATAACAGTTGTTAGGGACAATGTATTAGAAATCAAACTATCATTTATATTGCCTGCCTGATAATAAGAGTTTTAGGTATTTCAAAGGACTTTCCCACCCTTTTTTCCATTGGATCCTCACAGCAACCTTTTGGTAGTATAAGTGGCATTATGCCCATTTTATGGATTAAAACAATGTGACATAAACGGATTACCCAAGGTCATACAACACTAAGAAAAGTCTATGCCTCAGAACAGTGTAAGAGAATGTCAAAGAGCCTTGAATGTGGAAAGGCAAGACAATTTTATTTAAATAAGAAAAGGTAATTTAACATATTTGAAAGGGTTGTAATCTGCATATGTGGAGATAATGTACCATTTCAAGTAGACTAAAGAGAAAAGAGTTTAAAACTTGACAATCAAAGGAGGAAAGAAATGAAGTCATTAAAGTAGTCCTAATGAGATCTAACAAGCATGATTTAAGATTATAACTCTGAGAATAGGAAGAGACACAATTTTACACTATAAAACTCTTTTTTGCCAAATGGCTTTTTAAAATAAAAAACTGTTAATGACCAAATGGTGTCTGTATCTAGGGCAAAGGAAGAATTTTGAGAATTAACTAAGAGTTACTGAAAGTTATGTGAGTATATTAATCTGGTCAAATTTTATTAGAGTAGGGTGGCATAGCCTGAACTGGAAAAACTACTTGGAATTGATCAAATTTCTAAACCAGTCAGGTGTGTTTGTAATAAAATCCTGTTTTATTTAAAGCCATCAAAGTCTCTCTGTTTTATCCTAGCCTCTTTAAAATGGAAGCATGTTGCTAGAGGATAAAAGGGGTAACTTATTTTTTAGGTCACAGGATTTTAAAGGGAGAAGACATCATACATATTATTTACTTCAGTCTATTCACTGGGCATTGAAACTGAGATCCAAGTGAAATGATTTTTACCCAAGGTCACAAACGTAAAAGCAAGTTGAGGTCAGTACGAAGGTCTCCTAGGCACTTGCCCAGTGCAGTTTCTGATATTATATTGTGCTGTTTTCTTCAGAGAATAGATATTAAAGGTTGACTGTGCTTTAGAAATAAAACTAATGATATTGTATATCAAAATATAAGTACTAAGAATAGTTGTGCTTCTCTTAAGAAATTGGTTTTTATTTATGCAAGAGATCCTTAGGGATGGTTGTTGCTAGCAAACTCAGGGCCAAATGTATGGCCAATCTCTAGAAAGTGTAAAGGACAGAACACTTACAATTTTTTTTCAGTAGTAAACCCATTCCTGATTTTATCTTGCTATTTCCAGTTTCATTCTCTTTTTACACAATTTTCTTAAATATTTATTGAGTTAGAGATTTTTTTTTTAAATTATCGAGTACATATTATATGCTTGGCACTATTCTAGGTATTGGGGATACTATATGGCTGCAGTCCCAAACCCCCAGGCTGTAGCCTGGTACTGCTCCATGGCCTGTTAGGAAAACAAGGCTGGGCATCACCACCTGATCTCTGCCTGTACACCACACCTCCCACCCCCAATCCCAGTGAAAAACGGTCTTCCATGAAACCGGTCCCTGGTACCAAAAAAGTTGGGGACTGCTGCTATGTTGATCACAGTGTTTTCTCATTATATCTGAGTGGTGGTCTAAGGTACTAGAGCTTATTAACTTATGAAGACAAAATAGGCCTAATGTGGTAGCTCATTCCTGTAATAACAGTATTTTGGGAGGCTGAGGCGGGAGGATCACGATCATTTGAGCCCAGGAGTTCAAGGTTGTAAGGTTGTTGTGATGGTGCCATCATACTCCAGTCCAGGTGACAGAGCAAGACCCTATCTCAAAAAAAAAAAAAAAAAAAAAGACAAAGAGATGTTGCTTTCTCTGTGGGTCAAAATATTGTTACCACTTCTTCAAACTTGGAAGCAGACTATTACTATTAAAGCCAGCAAATTAAAAGATTAATTTGTACCTTTATATTTCCATTGCCCTTGCTTATTAAAATAGAGATTTAAATTTTTTTTCCTTAGAGTTACAATGTCTGCAGCTTTCTCTCAAATGATTCAGCATAATGCTAATAGTTATACACACACACACACACACAGAGCATGAAATAAAAATGTGTCAAAATGTTAACAATAGGTGAATCTAGGCAAAGGGTATATAAGTATCCATTATACTTCTCTTACAACTCTTCTGTTGGTTTGAAAATCTTCAGAATAAAATGTTGAGGGAATGTAGCTAATTGAGCAATTTCTCATAAAGTCAAACATACACTAACCACATACCCATACTCTGGTACTCCTAGGTATTTTACCCAAGAAAAATGAAAACAAAGACCTATACATGAATGTTCATAGAAGCTTTGTTTTTTTTTATTTTTAATTTTTTTTTAGAGCCAAGGTCTCACTGTGTTGTCCAGGCTACAGTGCAGTGGCATGATCATAACTCATTCCAACTTTGAATTCCTGGGCTCAAGCAATGCTCCTGCCTCAGCCTCCCAAGTAGCTAGGACTACAGGTGCCTAGTACCACTTCTGGCTAATTTTTAAATGTTTTTGTAGAGAGGGTCTCACTGTGTTGCCCAGGCTGGTCTTAGACTCCTGGCCTCAAGCAATCCTCCTGCCTTGGCCTCCCAAAGTGCTAGGGTTACAGGCATGAGCCACCATGCCCAGCTTATTTTTAAAACAATTTTTTTAGAGATTATGTCTCTGTCACCCAGACTGGAGTGCAGTGGCATGATCATAGATTACTGCAGCCTTGAACTCCTGGGCTCAAGTGATCCTCCTGCCTCAGCCTCCTGAGTAGCTGGGACTATAGGTGGGCAATTAGTAATAAAGCCTATAGCTTTTTCCTTAGAGTCACAATGTCTGCAGCTTTCCCTTAAATGATTCAGCATAATGCTAATAGTTATACACACACATGCAGCACAAAATAAAGCAAATTTGTCAAAATGTTAACAATTGGTGAATCTAGGCAAAGGGTATATAATAATATATATATTATATATAAAACATTATATATAATAAAGCCTATAGCTTTATTAATAATTGCTAAAAAGGGGGGATGGCAGGATATATCTATCAGCTAGTGAATGGATAATATAAATGGTACATCCATATAGTAGAATACTAAGCAGTAAAATAAATGAATTATTGATCATGCAGCAAAATGGATGAATCTCAGCAACACTATGCTAAGTGACAAGTCAGACACAGAAAGCTGACCTTATTTCACTTACATGATATTCTGGAAAGGGAAAAACTTTTTAGAGCAAAATCAGATCAATGGTTGCCAGGGGATAGGGGCAGATAAGGGACTTAACTATAAAGGTAACTTTTTGGGCTGCTCATATATTCTGCATCTTGATTATGGTGGTGGTAAATATATTTGTCAAAACTATTAGAAATGTATATGTAAAAAGGATGAATTTTTCTATACATAAATTATACCTCAATAAACCTAATTTTAAGGAACAGTTGGAGGAAAACAAAAATTTTTATTCAGTAGATTACTAGCTCTGTTAGTAAAACTGAGATTAATTTGCTAAATGTTTTTTCCTGACATTCATGGTAACAAAAGATAGTTTTCAAACTATAATGAGTTTGACCGAGAAAAACACCAACATCCCTTTGTGTTTTTATTTTTTAATAGACAGGCTCTTACTGTCTCCCAGGCTGGAGTACAGTGGTATCATTATAGCTCACTGCAACCTTGAACTCCTGGGCTCAAGCAGTCCTCCCGCCTCAGCCTCCTAAAGCACTGGGATTACAGGGGTGAGCCACCACACTAGGTCTGCTTTGTCTTTATAAGTTAATAAACTCTGGTACCTTAGACCTGCGGTCCCCAATCCCTGGGGCCACAGACCGATACTGGTACCAGTCTGTGTCCTATTATGAAGCAGGCTGCACAGCAGGAGGTGAACGGCGAGTGAGCAAAGCTTCATCTGTATTTACAGCTACTCCTCATTGCTGACATCACCATGTAAACTCCACCTCCTGTCAGATCAACAGCAGCATTAGATTCTCGTAGGAGTTCAAACCCTACTGTAAACTGCTCGAGAGAGATCTAGGTTGTGTGCTTCTTATGAGAATCTAATGCCTGATGGTCTGAAGTGGAACTGAGGTTGGGATGCTTAGCACTGGGGAGTGGCTGCAAATCCAGATTATCATTAGCAGAGAGGTTTGACTGCCCAATAAATGTAATGTGCTTGAAACCATCCCCTCTACCCCCTAGTTTGTGGAAAAATTGTTTTCCATGAAACTGGTCCTTGGTGCCAAAAAGGTTGGGGACCACTGCCTTAGACCACCGCTCGGATATAATGAGAAAATACTGTTAACCTGTTTCCCAGACTCCAAAGTACTTGCTTAATATTATGTACTTGTAGAGATGCTTAGACTAATGTTCATTTCAAAGTTTGTGAAACATTGGGGGTTAGCAAACTTTTTTTATAAAGATCAAGACTGTAAATATTTTAGGCTTTGGGGGCCATATAATCTTTGTCACAACTACTCAGTTCTGTCCTTATAGCAAGAACATAGCCATAGATGGTATGTAAACAAATAGGTGTGACTGTATTCCAATAAAGCTACATTTACAAAACGGGTATTGCAGGCCATAGTTTGTTGACACCCTGTTTTAGATACTAGTAATTGCAGAAAGTGATAAAATAACAGTTAACAGCAAAAATTGATGCTAGCTCAAAATATGTTCCTTAAAATATACCAATTTTCTTGTTAGGAATTAAACATGGGCCAGCGATGCTCAGATACTAGAGGAATTGTCTTTGAAGATGTGAGAGTACCTAAAGAAAATGTTTTAATTGGTGAGGGAGCTGGTTTCAAAATTGCAATGGGAGCTTTTGATAAAACCAGACCTCCAGTAAGTAACATGAGTTGATAATCTTTATAGGATCTTTTATTTATTTATTACATTAAACAAGTAGTTTTAACATTGTATCCTTGGTGTGTTTTGCTTTTTAAATCTATTAAAATTTCTTTGTTTATTAAGGGTGGAGGAGGAAACTGTTACTTTATTTTTTAGAATTCTTCAACTTTCTTGCACATTATAGAAATTATTTTAGCAAGTGCAAAGTTATTGTAGTTGCTGCCAGATTTAGGGAGAGGCAATCCACACTTAATTTGATCATTCCTGTTGCTATGTAGTCATTTCCTGTTCCTTCTTCACTCATTAAGAATATTTCCCCTAAGAAGGGAATGACATTTCTCTAGCCTATGATCTTTTGCCTAATGAATGCCTCCCCATTATCTTTAATTCATAAATAATATAAATTTAAGTGCCTGTCCTCCCACCCCCATTCACTTGTTGCTACAGGTCATTTCTTTGTGTAATCTTTAATTTAGAATCTTAGGCAGATAGCCATATACTGTGTGTTTTAAAGATAACATGAACTTTTGCTTTATAAAATGTTAAAATACTAGGTAGCTGCCGGTGCTGTTGGCTTAGCACAGAGAGCTTTGGATGAAGCTACCAAGTATGCCCTGGAAAGGAAAACTTTTGGAAAGCCACTTGTAGAGGTAATTTTAATACTGTGCTTGCTTTGTTACAATGTAAACATATTTGTTTTCATCTAAATATTTAGAAATTATTCTTAAAGTACAAACTAATCTATTTCTATTTTGGTAGCAAGAAGATAATGTTTTAACAAGATGGGTTTCAAGAATAGATTTTTCTTTAAACTTTGCCACTACTGGTCACTGGTATACTTGACACTGTGCTATACGTTCTAAATATATTTTCTAATTCTCTCAGTAACCCTTTTTTTTTTTTTTTTTTGGCTAGTGTTATCATCTCTATTAAATATCAGGAAACTGAGGTTCACAGATAGTAAATAATTTATAAAAGGTCACACAGATTATAAGTCACCGATCCAGGATTCTATTTAATGCTCCTAATCTATGTTACCTCCCATGACTTTTTTTTTTTTTTTTTTTTTGAGATAAGGTTTCACTCTTTTGCTCCAGGGTAGAGTGCAGTGGCATCATAGCTTACTGCATCCTGAAACTCCTGTGTGCAGGTGATTGTCCTGCCTCAGCCTCCCAAGTAGTAGGGACTACAGGCATGCACCACCATGCCCAGTTAATTTTTTTATTTTTTGTAGAGTCAGGGGTTTCACTGTGTTGCCTAGGCTGGTCTTGAACTCTTGGGCTCAAATGATCCTCCTGCTTTAGCCTCCCAGAAAGCTAGGACTATGGCATGTGTCACCTGGCCTCTCTGGTGTGTGTGTTAAAATTCCAGCTCCTTATGCCATTGGACCTGAATCTGAGTCTGATTTTTTTCCTTCTCCATGTCATTTCTTCTCATCAGGATTTAAATTCCTTTTTGGAGGCATTTGGAGGTTTCTGTCTCTTACAAGCTCTTTTTTTTTTTTTTTTTAAATCAAGTACTTCTTTGTTAGCTCATTCATGTTGCAAGAACTAAGTATGTACATTTTACTAAAAGTTAGTTTAGCTTATTTATAAACAGGTAACAACTATAAATATTATTTAATGAAGATAAACCATCATCTTCCAGGTCCTCCTTACCAAGTATCTGATGATAACTTATTTTGGCTGTTCTTCAACTCAATATGGAATCTTCTTCTATGTTCCCTTTCTTATGGGTTCTGAAGATATTTTTCTTATTAGGTATAGAAAAGTCTTTGCTTATTACTTAAAATACAGTCTTGTATCATTTGATTTCTACTGAAGATTTGTTTCCCTCTTAAGTACTCTGCAAAATGCTGACTGCCTGCATTTTTAATTAATAGGTAAAATGATATAATGCCAGTGTCCCCCACCCTGATCTGTGTGCTCTTTGCAACTCCAATCTGCCAGAGTCTGTGTACTCCGTATGTAACATTATGAATAAGAAGGGTCACTTTATACTTGCAATCCACACTTAATTATTTAGCCATTTCATATATGATATTAGGAAATATACAATGATATATTACCACATACTCTTCTGTTTTCATGTATAAATTTGGAGACAAGAAATGTAAAGTATGTTAATCTTCTGTGGGTGTGTGTGTATGAATGTGAGAGGCGAAGTAAAATAGTAAGTATATAGTATATGTTCATTTATTTGTGATAAAGCTTATTAGTATCATGTACATTGTTTTTCTGTCCATATCATTCCAGACTTCTTCATGACAATGTATGTAATCTGCTTTATTTTCTTTTATTTCAAATTAAAATACTAAGTTAACACATTAGGACTTATTTATTACTTTCTAAAAGAAACTGTGTTGCAGTATACATGTTTTTTTGTCATTTCATTATAACCAGCTTTTGCCTTGTACTTAGTTATTTCTCATTCTATTTTTACCATTTCTCTGCCTCTTATTCTTACTTTCTAAGGAGCTGATTAATATATAGATTGGGTCCATTATCTCTAAAAATAAGACAACAGAGCTTTTTTTTTTATTTTTGGGTTTTTTTAAGGGACAGTATAGAATGGTATTCTAATCAGAGCTCTCATTCACTACGGTGTTTATTATTGTTATTACTCCTCTCTCTGTAAGTGAATAGCTATGTCTGCTACTTATCCTTGTCTTGCTTAACCTGCTGCAGCTAAAGAAAGCTACTTAGGCCAGTTTAGTGGCTCACTCCTATAATCCTAGCACTCTGGGTGGCTGAGGCAGACGGATCCTTTGAGCTCAGGAGTTTCAGACTAGCCTGAGCAAAAGCAAGACCCCATCTCTACTAAAAATAGAAAGAAATTAGCTGGGCAACTAAAAATATATAGAAAAAATTAGCCGGGCATGGTGCCGCATGCCTGTAGTCCCAGATACTTGTGAGGCTGAGGCAGGAGGACTGCTTGAGCCCAGGAGTTTGAGGTTGCTGTGAGCTAGGCTGATGCCACGGCACTCTAGCCCAGGCAACAGAGTAAGACTCTGTGTAAAAAAAAAAAAAAGCTGCTGAAAACAGAAGATGGTATTTTCTTTTACTGGTGATTAAAACTGGGAACACTGATAACATTACTAGATGGTAAAATCCCTTAATGGCAAAAACTGCCTACTTCCTTGTCTAATCATAGCCCTCTGGATGAAATTGAAATGGTCTGGGATGGTATGAAAGAATCCATTAAGAATAACTCTCATTTGTATTGATTATTATTCCTAATTAGCAATAACTTTTTCCCATCATAACCATTTCTTGACAGGAAAATGGATAAGGGGGAAAACATGATGAGATTTGTGATTCAAATATGATATACTTAGTAAGAAAAATATTTACATCTTTTCCTTTCTTTGTTTTTCTATTTTGCATTCTCCTCTATGAGTGCTAGTCATTGGCAGATCAGTTAAGATGAGTGGAAAAGTAATTCACTCTGCCTTTCGGAGAAATGAAACATAGGGCTGCCAGTATTCTTTTTGAGAAACAATGTGACTTAGTGGAAAGATTTTAGGCTGAATCTTAGGCTAAATTTGAATCTTACTTCCATAAATTATTAACCATGAGACCTGGAACAATTCAGTACTTCTCTGAGCTTTAGTTTCCTCATCTGTAAAGTGAGAACTATGAAAGATTGTTCTCTATGTGATCTCATAGGATTCCATGGCTTTAATGACGAAATAAGTGTTGATGACTGTAAGTTTTATCTCCAGCCCTGACACCTTCTCTGAGCATCACTCTTGGATTTTCAAATGCTTCCTCAATATCTCCACTTGATGTCCAAAAAGAATCTTAAACTCTTATTCCTGGTCCTTCCCTCTGAGCTATTTTATGCTCAAAATTCTTTCAGTATCTTCTCATCACACATAGATTAAAATCTTAACTCCTTAAAGTGGTCTTCTATCAACCATGCTGGCCTTTTTGCTGTCGTCCTCACCATCACTCTTCCCCCAAATATCCTTAAGGATAGCTCTTTTCACTGCAAATGTCACTTCCTCATTCATTTCACTAAAGAATCCACCTCTGATCACTTTATGTAAAATAACAGCTCCAACACTCCATATACTAATGTGCACTTTTTTCTTCAAAGCTCTTATTACTGCTCAGTATTATATAGGTGTTTGTTCATTGTTTCCCCTTACACTCTAATTAGGATGTAAGCTCCATACAAGCAGGACATTTTTGTTTTCAGAAACTTTTATATTCCTAGCATTTAGGATATGTCTTGTGCTATGAAATTCTATTTCATTCATTCAACAAATAGTGATTGAATACCTACTATATTAAAATACAAATAATTGGATGCTTCCTCTGTTCCATGCACTATTCTAAGTGTTTTACATATATTAACTCATTTAATCCTCACAATACTGTGGAATAGATACTCTTATTTCAAATTATCGTATGTATTAATAAAAACATTAGGCCTATCTAATAATGATGGCACCAAGATTTGAACCCAGCTAGTCACTCAGGTGCCTGTCCTCTTTACACTCTACATGTGCTATTCCCAGGGATAGAAAAGAGATTTGACATAGTTTCTACCCTCAGAAATCTTAAACCTTACTTTGGAGATAACATACATATCATGAAACAAATATTCAGAAATAATATAGAGCAGTATAAGATTTAAGTCCCAAAATAAGAGTTACAGGCAGGGTTACAGAAACCAAGAGAGAGATTATCATGGGCTGGATGCATTACAGGGAATCTGAACTGGGTTTAGAATAGACTTTCTCAAAGTGTAACTGAAAGCCAACTGAATGAATCTCATTGGGAGTGTCCATTAAAAACATTTAAATATGAGCACTACCCCAGATATTTTTAATTAAAATCTCTAAAGAGGAGTATGGGCATCTTAAAAAAAACTTTTTATTACATACCAGGTTGCCAAGGCTGTGGTAAATATATACAGCACTTCTATATGGAAGTATATATATAGCACTCCTATATATATTGTCAATGTGAATATAAATTAGTGCAACTTTTATGAACCACGGTTGGTGACAGACATCAAAATGCCTTTGGACCCACAAGACAGTGGTAATCTTACAGCTATATTCCATATGATATTTACCCGTCATTTTAGTATTGTGTAGAAACAACCAGTACAAAAACAACCAAAATATTGATCATCCACAGAATGGATGGAATATTTTGCAGCTATAAAATACATAAAGTGCTTTATGTATTGTTACAGAAAGCTGTCTGAGATTTGCTGATAAAAGCAAAATGAAGAACCATCAACATGCTAAGTTAGTATATGTGTAAAAAGGGGGAGACTATCAATATATTTGCTTGTATGTGTATAAAATAACTCTGAGAGGATAAAAAACAAACTGAAAACATTGGTTACCTCCCAAAAGGGGAACTAAATGGAGTGGGACAAGGGCAGGAATGATAGAAGTAGAAGGAAAACTTTTTACTGTATATCCATTTATTCCTTTTGAACTTTGAACTGATAGATGTGTTACCTATTCACAAAGTGAAAAATAAAAAAAAATATTGAAAGAATTATTGGCTTAGAAAAATAGACGCAATTCAGGCAGGTAGAAATAGGGAAAGATATTATTCTCCTTGTTCCACATAGGAGCAGTAGTCCTTTATCCTTAGGGCATGTGTTCTAAGACCCCCAGTGGATGCCTGAACCCATGGATAATACCAAACCCTATATATACTGCTTTTTCCTATACATACATACCTATGGTAAAATTTAATTTATAAATTAAGCACAGTAAAAAATTAAGAATAACTAATAATAAAATAGAACAATTATAACATTATGCCAGCATCACCACTCTTATGTTTGGAGCCATTAAGAAAAATAAGGGTTACTTGAACACAAGCACTGAGATACCACAACAGTTGATCTGATAACTGAGATGGCTACGAAGTAACTAATGGGCAGGTAGCATATACAGGGAGGATACATTGGACTGAGGGATAATACAGTGAACATTTTGTTCTCTATTCTTTTTTCCACGAATATCTTTTTCCAAAGTTGCAGCCATACTATGTATTTGAAAATTTCACATAATGATATATGGTGAGCATATTTCTATCCTACAATGTTATCTTGGCCATATAATTCATACAGCACTTACTATCCCCTATTGAAAGTATTTGTCTTGTGTCTCCTATTTGATTATGAGCCTCTAGAGGATAAGAAGCATCTTTTATTTGTTCTTTTCTCTGTCAGTATTTGATGTCAATGACTCATTATTTTTCATTATCTGTAAAGATTTTCTTTAAAAAGTCCCAGCAGACACTTACAATTTTTGTGGTAATCATGCTCAAAATGCATAATCTCATTCCAATCATGAGAAAATGATATCAAACTGAAATTGAGGGAATTTTTACAAAAAATAACCAAATTCTTTAAAAGTGCAAAGTTATGAAAGACAAGGAAAGATTGAGGAATTATTGCGTCAGCCTGGGCAAGACTAAGAAGAAATAACTTAGTGTGTGATCCTGGACCAGAGAAAACATTGGTGGAAAACTTGGCCAAATTTGAGTAAGGTCTATAATTTAGTTGATAATATTGTACCAATATTAATGTCCTGTCCTTGATCATTGTACTGTCATTTTATAATATGTTAACATTAGAAGAAGCTGGGTATAACTTCATTATAAGCCTATAATTAGTTGATAAAAAGTTAAAAAAAACAAAATGCCCTAGGAAAAAAACTTTTAAGTTTTGTCAGTAGACATCCTTAAATTTTTTTCTTTTTAATTCTAGCACCAAGGGATATCATTTTTGCTGGCTGAAATGGCAATGAAAGTTGAACTAGCTAGATTGAGTTACCAGAGAGCAGCCTGGGAGATTGATTCTGGTCGCCGAAATACCTATTATGCTTCTATTGCAAAGGCGTTTGCTGGAGATATTGCAAATCAGTTAGCTAGTGATGCTGTGCAGATTTTTGGAGGCAATGGATTTAATACAGAATATCCAGTAGAAAAACTAATGAGGGATGCCAAGATCTATCAGGTAAGGTTAAAACTGATTTTTGTGGTTTGTGAAGGCATAGAATATTCATAAATGACAGAGTAAATTTCTGATTATTTAGGGATTTTATGCTACTAGCAATAATAAATGACTATCCTAGATGGCTGTTAGTTGGTTTTTGGAACTACTTAGTAGAAAGAAGAATGTTATTTTTGATTAAGTGTAATCATTAAGTGTAGGTCTTAAGAGAGAATTGGCTAACAAAGTAAATGGTACAGACATGTATAGTATGTTTGAATCAGTCTGCTTTAACATTCTAACTAATTGTAACTCACACTTTTCTCTCCCAAAAGTATGCATGTCATCTAAAAGTAATCAAATTGTTTTGAATCTTGCCTGATAACTCTTGAATTAATTGAAACCATTACTTGGAGTCAAAAACTAACATGTGGAGACAGTGATATAGATGACTTCTAAATTAAATTGGTGGTTAGAAAAACTTTGGAGTAATTTAGTAAATAAGATATAAATATGTGTGTTCTCCACATGTGGCTTAAGTAATTGTAACCTATGGTCCTCAATATCTCTTCCTTTGCTTCCCCCAATCCCAGCAAATTATTTGACAAAACCAGTCACTTGAAATCTTGAAGTAGAATCAGAATGCTATCATGAGAAGGAATGTTAGACATAGTACAACCCCTCTACTTAGACATGAAGAAACTGAGGACAAGAATTTGTGTCTTACTTAGAGTCACAAGTTTTTATGGTGATATTCTCCCTCTCTTAGAGCCTGTGATTTTAATTATTACTATTATCAATCATTTAACTTTTCTCTGCCATTGAGAAGATGGGTAGGGTTAGAAGTTTGGAATGAAAATGAGGGATGACTACTGAAATCCTTCCAGCATTTTTTTCTTTAGCAACTGTTCTTAGATTTAAGAGTAAGAATGGGAAATGACTGAAGGTGACAACTAGCTAAGAACAGTTCAGAAACATTAGATAAGTATTTTGCAACATTAAACTTTAGTTTTCCCAAACTTTCTGAAATGTAAATATCCTTTTCTTTGATGTTTTGAAGATTCTTCTCCCAAATTTGGTAAATGACATTTTATAATAATTTAAACTAATCTTTAGAGAATTGTCTAGTCTCACAGATTCACAAAGTCAGGTTTCAGAATCTCTATAGGCTACAGACCTTATAGATGGCTTGATTCAATTTAGTATTACAATGCAGCTTATACTACTGTCCAAAATATTGAATAAATCAAGATATTTGTGTATTGAAGATATTTAACTAACACTTGAATTTTTCTTGCAGATTTATGAAGGTACTGCACAAATTCAAAGGCTTATTATAGCCCGTGAACATATCAGCAAGTATAAAAATTAAAGAGATTGCTATAGAAACATGATTCATCATTGAATAACTAGAACATGACTCACTGTGTAAGCTCCAGAAAAGAGAAAGAGCTTTAACATTTTTCCAGTGAAAATAAAAATGAGTACTCTTATACTAAATCTAAGCAACTAATTCTAATAGGAGTTTGTGCTTTAACTCTATATGATTTCCCTTTTCTGAAATAGATTTGGTTTTATTAAAATTATTTGTTGTCCTTAGTACTACTGTATTATGAATTACGTTAAGCTAGAAAAATGCATTTGTTTTGTTATTTTGATCTCTTAAAATTAAAGTAGCAGAAATTCCTTGGAATTTCATTATTTTTCCAATGACAGAAAAGTAGGCTTCTAAAGTATTCAGAATGTTCCAAATTTACATTAAGAAAATACTGTAGGATTTGGACACCATCAAACAACTTATGAGTGACTGTGTAGACTTAATGGTATTATTTTATTAGAGTTTATTTTACTGCAACTTGGAAAGCATTTTCTTTCAGTTTTGTACAGGAACAGTCAAACTTTTGATATTCATATTCACCCATTATACAAGAAGCTTCTTGAAAATCTTATTTAATTGAGCCCACATTTCACTTGCCTTATTTAAAATAAATCAATAAAGTTTGCCTTAAATTACTTTTATGTGACTCTGTTGGTCTCTAGGTAGACTTTGGTCTATTGTACACAATCTCATTTCATGTGCATGCATTTGAAAAGGAACTTAAACAAAATTTTTTAGTGTTTATTACCATATCTTTTTGTATTCTTTCCAGGTTTTATCACTTCATGTAATAGTGTATACTTCACATATTAATGTTTACCACGATGAAAAAGAGTCATGTTTTGATTCTGAACTGCATAAAGTTACCTACCCATTTTAATTAGATTATATTACTAGAGACCTTGGAAAATATAAATACAAAATAATATAAGAACCAAAATATGTGAATTTAATATTTCTTTGTAATTCTAAATATCAAATACTGCTAAAATGTGTTATACTAAATAGGGTATTTTCTGACACCACTTCTGATTCTCCATTTCTCTAATATCAACTATGTGTCCTTCACTTCAATTCTGTTCTGACACTACCCAGTGTTAGGCTCAATCCCACAAGACTGCCCTCACTTCAGAGGCCAGTCACAAGTCCTGTGTCCCCAAGCTGCCCATACTTTGTCCAACATGGCTACAAATTCAAGTATTCCCATAACCCGTTGTTAGGCTCAACTACTTGCTAAAATAGCTTACAGAACTCAGGAAAATACTTTATTTACATTTACCTGTTTATTTAGGTACAGATGTTTTTGATAAATGGCTTGAGTCAAGGCTATAAGTGTGCCCATCACCCTAATAGTGTTCACTGTACCCATTAGGTGGGGTTTTGCCCCTCTTCCTCCCCTCTGGTTGATTTGCAATGACTTTTACTTTCCAATGTGCCTATTGGTTAGTTAGAGAGCACACATAGTATTTGTTTTTTCCATTCTTGAGATACTTCACTTCAGGTAATGGTTTTCAGTTCCTTCCAAATTGCTACAAAAGGCATTAATTCATCCTTTTCAATGGCTGAGTAGTACTCCATGGTAAACATATATCACATTTTGTTAATCTATCCATGAATTGGTGGGCACTTGGGTTGATTCCACATCTTTTCAATTGTGAATTGTGCTTCAAAAAGTGTTTGAGGGCCGGGCGCGGTGGCTCACGCCTGTAATCCTAGCACTCTGGGAGGCCGAGGTGCAGGTGGATCGCTCAAGGTCAGGAGTTTGAAACCAGCCTGAGCAAGAGCGAGACCCCGTCTCTACTAATAATAGAAATAAATTAATTGGCCAATCAAATATATATAGAAAAAATTAGCCAGGCATGGTGGCGCATGCCTGTAGTCCCAGGTACTTGGGAGGCTGAGGCAGAAGGATCGCTTGAGCCCAGGAGTTTGAGGTTGCTGTGAGCCAGGCTGACACCATGGAACTCTAGCCCGGGCAACACAGTGAGACACTGTCTCAAAAAGAAAAAAAATAAAAAATGTTTGAGTACAGGTGTCTTTTTGATGAAATGACTTCTTTTCCTTTGGGTAGATACCCAGTAGTGGGATTTCTGGATCGAATGGTAGGTCTACTTTTAGTTCTTTGAGAAATTTCCATACGGGTTATGTTATACTAATGTAAGGCATCAAACCTTAAGAATTCTAGAAGAAAATATAGGGAAAAACTCTTCTAGACATTGGTCTAGGCAAAGAATTTATGACTAAGACCCCATTGTCAATCACAGCAGCAACAAAAATTAAAAAATGGGACTTGATTAAATTAAAAAGCTTCTGCACAGCTAAGGAAATAATCAACAGAGCAAATAGACAACCTACAGAATGGGAGAAAATATTTGCAATCTACACTTCCGATAAAGTGCTAATAACTAGATTCTACAGAGAACTCAAACAAATCAGCAAGAAAAAAATTAACCCCATTAAAAAGTGGGCAAAAGACATGAACAGAAATTTTTCAAAAGAAGATAGATAATAGCCAACAAACATGAAAAAATGCTCAACATCATGAATCACCAGGGAAATGCAAATTAAAACCACAATGAGATACCACCTTACTCCTGTTAGAATGGCTTTTATTAAAAAGTCCAAAACAATAGATGCTGGCATAGATGCAGAAAGAAAGGACCACTTAAACACTGTTAGTGGGACTGCAAATTAGTTCCTGTTTACTTTAAAGGCTACAACTCAAGAACAGAAATGGGAGACATGCATAGGGCAAGATATGAAGAGAGCGGGGAGGTGCAGAGCTTCCATGCCCTCTCCTAGTATACCACCTTCCCAGCACCTCTATGTGTTCACCAACCTGAAAACTCCCTGAATCTCATTCAAGAGTTTTCATAGAGCTCGATCTCCGTTCTCCCTCTCTTTTCCAGAGGTCAGGGGTAAAGCTTGAAAGTTCTCACCTCTACTAGTCTGCCAGAACTGCCATAAAAAGTACACTGCAGACTGGATGGCTTAAACAGAAATTGAGTTTCTCTCAGCTCTGGAGGCTACATGTTCAAGATCAAGATGCCATCAGAGGTGAAGTGCAGTAGCTCATGTCTGTAATCCTAGCCCTCTGGGAGGCCAAGGCAGAAGGAAAGCTTGAAGTCAGAAGTTCGAGACCAAGAGTGAGACCCCATCTCTATTAAAAATATAAAAAATTAGCTGGGTGACTAAAAATATAAAGAATTAGCCAGGGGTGGTAGCACGAGCCTGTAGTCCCAAATGCTTGGGAGGCTGAGGTAGGATTACTTGAGCCCAGGAGTTTGAGGTTGCCATGAGCTAGGCTGACGCCATGGCACTCTAGCCTGGGCAACAGAGCATGACTCTGTCTCAAAAACAAACAAACAAACAAAAAAAGGTGCCATTAAGGTTGGGTTCTGGAGAGGTCTATCCCTGGCTTGTAGACTGTTACCTACTTGCTATGTCCTCTGTGCATGCAAGAAGTGTTGGGTTGAGAGGAGCTTTGATATCTTTCTCTTCTTATAAATGCTATTGGATTAGGGCCTTTCTCTTGTGACTTTGTCAGGTTTCAGTGCGAAAATGTCGGTTTTTGACACACTCATGGCCAAAGAATGACCAGACGCACCAAAGTAAGGCAAACACGAAAATGAGATTTACTGAGGGAAGAAAGAGAATTATAGGGCAAGGGCAAGATATAGGTTTACAGAGCATGATATATATACCACAGATGATGAGCGGACCCACTGTTGCTACAAAGGGAGGGCCAAAGGAAGGACAAAGAGAGGCCTGATTATGGTCTGCATCCTGCTTTATAGTGCCTGGATTGGGACCTCCCTAGTGGTTCAGAGGTCACCATGGAACCACTTTGATTGGACAGTTGGAAGATGCATTACTACTCATGCGGGTTGTTCTAGGTCAACTTCCGGACTCTGTGGTATCTGTGCTACTTGGCCCGTGGGCTAGAGAGTCCTCTGCATTCTTTTGCAGCTGGCGTACTAACTTATCTATGATTGGCAGATTCGTAGGGTATTTCTTCCTCCCCCAGGTATGGAGAGGATTAGATGGGGCAATTGCACCAAGGCAAAGTGCCCACTTTCGTCCCTAGGAGACCCAGAATCCCTCGCTATCTACCTAACAACTTTAACTCCCTAAAGGCCCTATATCTTAAGTACTGTCACAGTGAGAGGTAGGGGGTCAACATAGGAATTTTGAAGGGACACAATTCAGTCCATAACACCACTCTCTAATTAGTCTTTCTGGTTACCAAACCTACCTACCCTCACCCCTACCCTAAGTTATCTAGAGGCCCCACCCTAAGTCACCTTATTACCATAAACGTAGGAGTGATTAAAAAGGGCTTATGATAAATAATAAAAGATACTCCTATTATTCAACAAATTTCAAGGGTTTTAGAAGCTCTGTGTCAGGAACTGTGAATAAAACAAATACATTTTTTATATCATACTAAATTACCAAAGTAAAAATCTAATCTATTATAAATACAAAATATTTAAACAACTTTTTCTTCATGCTTAATAATAAAATTGTATTTTAATGGCATACCTAGAGATTGGCTGGGACATTTACAGATTTCTTAATTAAATTGGGTATTATATAGAAATTACAATTTAAATAGAATATATACATTTCAAATGCAGATTTGAATTTGCAATACACAAGTCCAAAAATTTACCTAACATTTCTAAACATAAAGCTTGTAGACATGATATAAATGTAATCGAAAGCCTTACGATAATATTAAATATTATCCTTGATAATAAGTACTAAGCAATGATATAACTTTATGTTAAGCAAGCCTTATAAGTCACAAGTAACAAAAGAACTTCAGCTACTTTAAGCAAAAAAACAAACAAACTTAGTTTAAGTATATCCAGGTGCCTCATGGATCTGAAGGCAGGAATGGAATCAGTTTCAGGAAGAGACAAGAACCAGAATAGTAAGTCTCCAGGAAGCCGTGAAATATAGTCTTTTTCTACCTCTCAACTCTGCTTCTCTGTCATGTTTCATTCTTTGCTGCTCTATAGCCTTTCTCTGATTCTTTGATCTCGCTGTAGCATATTTATATATTAGATTGACCACCACATGCATAACTGGCTAGGGCCATTACAGCCAGGATGATAGGTAGAGTCATGTACTACAGACATGATTGTTAGTTGCCTACATCTGTGAATTGATGGTTCCTACAGAAGGCCTGGTTTATACGAGATCTGGTATGTTTATGGTGATTTTATTGAATGTTTAAGGAATCTATCAGAGTCATCAACGTGCATAAAGGGAGAAGAGATTATTCCAAGACTCCCCTGGATAAAAGAATGGTCGTTGATATGGCTTCTAGAATTATAGCCATTAATTTGAATATACTACCCATGATCAAATAGTACAAAAGATCTTTGGAGATTAAAGACTAAATTCCACAGGCAATAGGGTTTCTTTTTTTTAACATGTGACAGATTATATTTAATTTATTAATGAATGAGAGAACGAGTAAGATGTTAAAACTGGTATTAAGGAGAATCTGAAGAGCAGACATAGGCTGTAAGACATGCTTGGAAGAATTTGCTAATATTAATAGATTAACCTATAGTTTAAAATCCTATAGGGCCATAAAATCTAATGGGGGACATATTTTCTACAGAACAGAAATCAATTGTAGTTCAGGTTCAGTTGTATTACTTTCCATTTTCTACAATTTAACTTATACCTTTACAGAGTTGTAAGATAGTCTAGCAAATAAAAGAATCAAAGGTGTGTATTCCCTCAGATAATATGCAGAGGATCCATTAGGTAATACCTAGCACTCTACTAAAAGGATACCTAGTAATTTCTTTTACTCACTTCCAAGTCTTTGACAATGTTTCCTAACAGTCTTTTCCTTTTGATCATAAGGAATCTGCCAAGATTATTCTTGATCACAAAAAGGCACATTTCATTAGATATGGCCTGATTATTTACTTAGGTACAGCAAGAGTGTTAATTAACCGTATCGGTCTCCTCAAATTTGCTTTGCAAATCCAGAGCCCTGCAATACTGAACAATTACTAAGGCCACAGGATTAACTTCTGTCTGAAAGTTTTCATAAGGAACCGCACATTGGACTTTGAAAAGCCTGTACAACTTGCTATCTCAAAGCTAGGGAACAAAGCTCAAGAAACTCTCCACTAGATTTCTCCTGTAGAATCTAAGAATTTGGGTGAATTTCTCTCCTCAGCACCTTTAAAATTTGCTAGGGTTCCTGGCCTGCCAAGCAGTGCCCTTCTTTACTACCTGTAAAATTGGAACCACTTAAGCAAGCCAGGTACCATTATAGGTTTACCAAGATGGTTTTGTAGGCAATCAGTCTACATGCAACCAACTTATTTTTAATAATGGGCTTGTCATAACTGATTAAATGAAAATTATCCTCAAATAAGACACTCTAGGTATGATCCTGGTTACACAATCAGTTTGTTCAATTATATCCTGGTAAAAAGGAGTACACATTCCAATTGAATACTGCCATGAAATATAAGGAGATTCAGTACAATGTTTCTGAATTTGGAGAGCTTAGAATCATATATATCATTTTAAAATTTCGGTCTAGAAAAGCAGAGTCTATTAAATTGAAGTCTAGAAATAGCTTAAGAAGTAAAAAGGGCTTCCTCATATACCATAAAAATAGAACATTCCAAAAAATAACCGTGATTAATTTTCCCTCATTAGTTCATTCAGTTCTATGTAACTGTTCTGCTGGAAATTGGGTCAGTGGACTGTTTTTATGAAGAAGTCTGCTTCTAGACTAACAAGAGTCCTGGAAATGCTGACTCAGTTTGCTGCGATGGTTTGAAAATTGTCTAGCTATGTCCATTCAGAAGCCTATACCCAATAGTCTATTTGAAGTATTTATCAATTGTTCAAAATATCAATAGTTCAAACCTACCTGGCAGGGAAGATACAATGATCATGAAGGTGGTTTTCCAGGGTGAGGCTTATCCATTGCACTCTGGATGTGCTGACCTCCTGCAATTTCCCCAGATGTGGGAAACTCAACTGCATAATTTGTGGTAGGGGAACTACATTGTGCTTCCTGCTGTATTAAAGAAAAAAAATATATATATATATATCAATAGTTAAAAGCACCTGGTCCTTTCCATGAGGCTCTAAAACTGTCCCTTCTTCTTTTTTTTGAGACAGAGTCTCACTCTGCCTGGGCTAGAGTGCCATGACGTCAACCTAGCTCACAGCACCCTCAAACTCCGGGGCTCAAGCAATCCTTCTGCCTCAGCATCCCAAGTAGCTGGGGCTACAGGCATGCACCACCATGCCCAGCAAATTTTTTATATATTTTTTTAGTTGGCCAATTAATTTCTTTCTATTTTTGGTAGAGACGGGGTTTCACTCTTGCTCAGGCTGGTCTTGAACTCCTGAGCTCAAATGATCCTCCTGCCTTGGCCTCCCAGAGTGCTAGGATTACAGGCGTGAGCCACCACACCCGGCCAGACTGTCCCTTCTTGAAGATACAAACTTTTGCCTCTAGCATACAGCAGAAACTTCAAACAAGCATCAGAATAAAACCAAAACTCTGTAGTCATCTGTCTGTAGATGATCAAGGGTGAATGATGGTAGTTAATTACTTTATTCAATATCATAAAGGAAGAGAGTAAAATTCCCACAGCTACATTTCTTTGGAAGGGGAATATTTTTATTCTTTGAATAAAAGCACCAGAATATTCAGTAAAATGTAAGCCTTCTTAAATCCCATGTCCCACCCAACCATTTCTCCTCATTGTAGGTAGCCGCTTTTGGTAATTCCATGCATTCACAAATATTATTATATACATATATTTTTACCTTTGTTTCCTACACAAATAGTAGCATACTATATAGTTCTGTACTTTTTTTTTTTTTGAGACAGAGTCTCACTCTGCTGCCCGGGCTAGAGTGAGTGCCGTGGCTCACAGCTTAGCTCACAGCAACCTCAAACTCCTGGGCTCAAGCGATCCTTCTGCCTCAGCCTCCCGAGTAGCTGGGACTAC
>CAUYRT010086301.1:0-13841 GCA_963574885.1 Lepilemur ruficaudatus | reverse complement strand
TGTGTAGTTTTTCTTTTTAGTATTTTATTTTATTTTATTTTATTTTATTTTTTGAGACAGAGTCTCACTCTGCTGCTCGGGCTAGAGTGAGTGCCACGGCGTCAGCCTAGCTCACAGCAACCTCAAACTCCTAGGCTCAAGCGATCCTTCTGCCTCAGCCTCCTGGGTAGCTGGGACTACAGGCATGCGCCACCATGCCCGGCTAATTTTTTACATGTATTTTTAGTTGTCCAATTAATTTCTTTCTATTTATAGTAGAGACGGGTCTCGCTCTTGCTCAGGCTGGTCTTGAACTCCTGACCTTGAGCTATCCACCCGCCTCGGCCTCCCAGAGTGCTAGGATTACAGGCGTTAGCCACCGCGCCCGGCCCTTTTTAGTATTTTAGAAGGAGCATTAGAAGTATGGAAAGCCCAGAGCTGTAGCTTCCACCTGCACTTCTAGCCATGATGGCATTAAAAAAAAAAAAACAGGAAGTATGGAAAGGGTGGCTTTTAATGTCAAAGAGACTTGGGATAAAACCCTGGCTCTGTCACTTTTTTTCAGATAGCATTTATTTTATTTAATTTTTTTGAGACAGAGTCTCACTCTGTTGCCCGGGCTGCAGAGTGCCATGGCATCAGCCTAGCTCACAGCAACCTCAAACTCCTGGGCTCAAGCGATCCTCCTGCCTCAGCCTCCCGAGTAGCTGGGACTACAGGCATGCAGCACCATGCCCAGCTAATTTTTTACATGTATTTTTAGTTGTCCAATTAATTTCTTTTGATTTATAGTAGAGACGGGGTCTCGCTCTTGCTCAGGCTGGTCTTGAACTCCTGACCTTGAGCTATCCACCTGCCTCGGCCTCCCAGAGTGCTAGGATTACAGGCGTGAGCCACCGTGCCTGGCCCAGATAGCATTTATTAAGCACTCAGGGTGTCAAAGGCTTTATCTGTCTGTATTAACTCATCCAATCTTCATAGCAAACCCTATGAAGCCTCACTTCCATTCCCGGGCGACTAAGGCATAGAAAGGCCAAATAATTTGCTCAAAGCCACACATACTATTAATAAGTGGCAGATGCAAGAGTTAAATCCAGTAGTCTGAGTTTGAAACCCACAAGCTCGACCCCTACACAACCTCGACCCCTACACAACCTATCTCCCACTCTTCATTACCTGACCTTGATAGAGTTAATGAACTCTCTGCAAAGTGGAAACAATCTTCAGAGTTGTTGTGGGTATTAGCAATCATGTATGTCAAGTACCTGGAGGGAACGCGGTGGGCATCTCAACAAATGTTGAGTTGTTTCAGGCAAGTTAAATCTGAGGTGAGGGTAGAACCCCAGATGAAGTCAGAATTGCAAGTGCCGTAAAGCCCAGTGTTTTAGGCACTAAAGCAGTAGAGTTGGCCTGCCTGGACTCCAGTCCCTCCTCTGCCACTCAACTGCTGTATGACCTAACAAGTTAGTTTACCTGTCTGAGCCTGTTTGCTCATTTGTAAAATGGGGATAAAAATAGTACCTTCCTTGGTTTGTTTTGAGTATGGGGTAATGTGTGGGAAGTGCTTAGGAACATGGTTTGGGCATTATCAGTGCTATTAACAGTACATGCAGATTCTTGTAATGATATGTATAAGGGATGTAATGATAAATCTATGGTAATGTATTAATAATATTACCATAAGGTAATGTTCTCCTGTATTAGGAGACTTGTATGCATAAGCTATGGGCGGAGGCAGGAATTATACCCCAACAAAACCCTTTCTTCCCAGTAACTGCAAAGTCATTTGCTTCATTCCTAGCATACCATCATCACTCTATGTCCCACAGTGTGCGAGGGGTTGTGGAAAAACCCTGAAACTTCAGGGAAGGGGAGACAGAGACCCACAGACCCACCTCAACACCCATAATGTGGGTAGCTGGAGGATGCCACAGTTCAGCAAAGGAAAATGACCCAAGGGTTGGCTATAGGACCTACTAGGTAAAGCTGCTCTAGGTGAGAAAATGGGTTGGGGGTTGTTAAGCCATCACTAAAAGGTTTGCAATCTCTATTTTGGAAGAGCATTAATAGGACCAATCTAGCTGTGTAGGGAATGGTCTTTTAAGAGTTCCTCACTCAGAAAGAGCAATGAGCTTGGCTTCAAGAAGTCCACGGTTTTGTGAAGGGCATTAACACTGCTATTCGGTGAAGTGGAACCTCTAAGCTTCCAAGGATGACATTTCACTGGAAGACAGTGGCCAGGAACTGTTTCTTCCTGGGAAAGAAGAAACTAAGCTCCAAGGCGGGGGCAGCATCCAATGATTGGTAACGCATCAGAAGGGAAACGTCATTACAAAATGAGGAAGGACCTACAAACAAAAAGGAACTACTGTGGGTCAAGCTGGGGAGCCTGGACACGGGGAGTCGCCTCCCTTTCTCACTCTGGCAGCAAGAAGGGCTTCCCAGGGCTGGCGAGGGCGGCGACACTGGGGCAGACATCCCGGATTCCAGTGATCGCAGATGCAGCTTCCGGGTTCTTTTCCCGCCACGGAAAGAAGTGATTTCCCGAGGGGAAATGGACAACCGACGTCGACATCATTTGCATGCGGCTTTCCAGCATTTCTCCTTCCTCCGCACTTCCCCAAGAGCCTCAGGCTTGGAGGCTGGAAACGGTAGCCTCGACCGGAAAGGGAGGCCGGAGGCAGCCGCCCCAGAGCGCCGGACGCTCGCTAGCCCAACTTCGCTGCAGCGTCCGGGCCGCGTCCTGGCCTCCGGGATCCCTAAGGCACTTAATGGGGCGCGGAGCCCCTTTGCGAAGCTGGACCCGGCGGAGCCCACGAGCCCCTCGGGGGACCAGACTACCGGGCGAGGTCAGGGATCGCAGGGCGGACAGCCAGGCAGGGGGAAGGCCGGCCGAGGCGCGCCCGGCGTGGGCGGGGCCGGCGGAGGCGGGGTTATCGTCTGCCCCGCCCCGACCGCACTGACTGACTCAGTTTCACCAGAAACTAGGGGAAGGAGGTAGCAGATCCCCGGCACACAGAGAGCACCGGGGCGGAAGCTGCGGCCCAGGCCGCGCTGGAAGCCGGGACCGGAACTTCAGCAGGCCGGGCCCCACCCCACTCACCTGCGCAGGTAACCGGGGCCCCGGAGCGTGAGGCCGAGGCGGAGGCGCAGCGGGCTGGTAGCATGTTTGGCCCTTTGTTCTGCGCTCGTGCGTATGTCCGGGTACGTGAGCTCCTTAGCGGTCCATCTGTCCGTCCGTCTGACGGCCGGGTCACCGGAGTGTGCGTGGGAAGGCCGGGCCCGCGTGCCGCACTTCACTCCCTGGTCCTGGTGCTCCCTCTACTCTCTACTTCCTCCCTGCCGACCCGCCTCCGTCGAAGTCCGCCCGGCTGATCAGGTGTGTCTCCTCCTCTTCCCTCCCCTCTCAGGTCTCAAGCACCTTCCGAACCCAGAGGCCCGCACTGTGAAGGTGACCCTCGTGGGGAGGAGGGAGACGGCCTGTGGGAGGACGATGGCCTTTCTCTTCCTGGCCCGCCTCCTTGCCGTCGCCGTGTGGCTCCTGTGTGCGCTCAGCCTCCCGGGCTCCGAGGCCGGGCCGACCCCGGAGCCCCCCGGGCTGCCCGCGGGAGCCGCCTGCCTGGAACGCTTTACCGCCGGGGTGCCTGCCTTCGTGCTGGACACCACGGCCTCGGTCAGCAACGGGGCCACCTTCCTGGGCTCCCCCAAGGTGCGCCGTGGCTGGGACTGCGTGCGCGCCTGCTGCGCCACCCAGAATTGCAACCTGGCGCTGGTAGAGCTGCAGCCCGACCGCGGGGAGGACGCCATCGCCGCCTGCTTCCTCATGAACTGCGTCTATGAGCAGAACTTCGTGTGCAAGTTCGCGCCCAGGAAGGGCTTCATCAACTACCTCACGCGGGATGTTTATCGCTCCTACCGCGATCTGCGGACCCAAGGCTTTGGGGGTAAGGAGGAGGGTGCGGGGAGGGATGGATTTGGAGAAACTCAGAAAAGGGGCTAGTTATGGGGTCCTGGGGGAGGCGAGCATCAGAAAGGAGTTAAGGAGGAGAGTCCACGTCTACCCCAAGTTCTCCTTAAAAGTAGGCAGTATAAACAGTACAGAAAGGAGTGGCGACGTGAGTGGAAATGGGTGACATCCTAGAGCCAAGACTCTGGCTCCTGCCTGAATTCAGGGTGGTTGGAGGTGATAGGCTGGTGCTCACTGCTCTTCCTTCTGCTCACTGCCTTCTGCTCTGGGCTGTGTGTACTGGACAGAGAAGGCAACCCCCAGGATCCCCGACCCCTGGCACTGACAGGCTGAGTGAGAGAGTGAGCTGTCTGGATGAAGCCTGACCACTAGAAAGGCACCCTGGCCATGCACTGTCCTGGGCACCTTGAGGTCCTATCAAGTAGTTTGGCCACAGTCGTCTTTAGTGGCTGGACTTAGGACTGGTTAGCATCTCTCTATGCCCTGGGAACAGATTGGCCTTTTTTGGTGGTCGGAGAAAATTGTCAGACCCCAGAGACTAAAGAACAAGCCCAGTCTGCAGTTGACCCAAACAGAGAGGGGTGGTGTTGTGGGCACAGTACCCTAGAGGCTCTGGGGTGCGGGGTGAGCAGGGTTACTGGGTGAGTCAGCCTGTTGTTATGTATACCTGGTAGAGAAGGGATGTCAGCTGTCCAGGCAGGTGTGTGTGCCTGTGCGTGTGAGCTAGACAGAGCTCTCCCTGCTTAGGATCTAGAAGCCAAGCCTTGTTTACTTCCAGGGATAAGGGCAAAGTAGGGGTCAGGGCTGCTCCTCTTTTGTCCTGGGACTGAATAGTCAGCTGGGATCAGGGTCGATGCAGGGTTCCTTCCCCATTCTGTCTACTGCTGTTCTGGCTAGGTGGGGCCCCAGGGCAGGGGCAGGTCATCCTCTGATAACCTCTGTTAGCACTCTACAGTTTACTGAGTGCTGTGCCACACATCCTCTCACTTAGGTCGCATGACAACAATCTCCGAAAAGGGTGCTGTTAGTAGTTATCCCACTTTTTAGATTAGGAAACAGACTCTCATGTTAAATAATTTGCCCAGGATAACACTGTCCATAAATGGTAGGTCTGCGATGCACCCGAGGGGGGACCTCCAAAAGTCTTATGCTGTTTTGCACACAGCACCAGGTTTCTGGTAGAAACCTATCACTCTGACCCAAGACAATTCAGCGGATAACAGAACCTGAGATGAGGGAGTGCAGGGGCCAGGACTGGGCTGGGGCCAAGTCTGGGGGTGGTCTCCATTTCTGGAAAGTGGAGAAAGGGCTTTCCTCTCCAGCCCTTTCCTGGGCTAGTCTCTCAGTCAGGCTAAGGGTCCTCCCTTCTCCCTGTCCTTACAGTAGCTCTCTTGGGTCTCTGAGGAGAGGTGAGAAGATGATTCTGGGGGAGAAGAGGACATCTGTGGGCCAGGCCAGGCCGCCGAGTCCCACCGGAACAGGGATAGAGCCTGCTCCACAAGGAAGTAGCAGGAAGTGTAGGTGGTGATGACTCCTATTGACCTGAGCTGCCTGTGCCCTTCCTGCACTAACAGAGGCCCCATGGGAGTCCTACTTCCAGGGCCAGAGCCTGCAGTATGGTCAGGAGCTGAGCTGGACTGGGGCCACATGGTCTTGGGACCAGCCTTCCTCATCTGGAAACCCCCAGGACTGACCTGCTTGGCACAAGTTAGGGTGGAGTGGGGGTTTCCTGGGGCATTTAGGGAGCTAGGTATGGCTTGGACTGAATGTGAGCTCCAGGCCATTCTAAGCCTTCCTAGGGTAATGGGATACTTTGGGAAGCAGGAAAAGCTGTGTGTGTCAAGGGGCCCATTCTCAGCTGAGTCTAGCTGGAGAGGTTGGAGGTGGGTAAGGACAGGGTAAAGCCATTAAGGGCCTCCTGGAGGCCAGGTGGACAAGGCAGGCAAGGTGGGGTGGGTGCTCTTTAATTCTAAACCTTTCATTCTTCTATTGGATAGAGACATCCTCCTCAGGGTGCGTTGGTTTGTTCCCCTTTTCCTGCCTATGGCCAGGCCAGGCCAGTCCAGATTCCTGCAGCAGGGGGCCTGGCAGTTGGCTCTTCCTCCTCTCCCCTTCTCTTGCCCTCCCCCTCCTCCTATGGAGGAGTGGCTTAGGAGGTGGAGTCTTAGAAGGTGGAGATGTCCTGAGGCCTGGCAGCTGGGGGAGGGCTGGTTTATTGCCACTCTAGCCTTTGCTTCCTGGGGGTGGGAAGAAGGGAGTGGTAGGGCGGGGCACCAGCCCTTGGTCCTGGGGGCTGGGGCTTGGAGAGGACAGAGTTGTGTGGTGGTGAGACTCAGCCCTGATTCAGCCCAAGGTCTAATGTATCACTCAGCGTGCTGCTTCCACCCTGGGGGCCCAGTTGGGCTACCTGTATCTCTCTGCTATGCAGACAGCTAAGTAGTCTGTCTTCTTTCCCGTTTTCCAACAGCTGATTATTTTCTGCAAAATGCAAGAAGGGAGGAACATCTTCCCCCAGCTCACTAAATCCTTGGCTTTGTTTCTCAGTGTCCTCTCCTGTTTGCCAGCCTAGCCCCAGGCTGAGGAGTTGCTTCTAGACAGCCACTTTCCATCCCTGTTCTCCCTGTCTTATTTCTCCTACATCCCTGAATCCAGTGCCCCCCTTTTTTTCGTCATTGTGGGCCTCTGCACCATTTGACATGTTTCTCTGTTAAATCTCTTCCTCCTATCCCTTTTGCTGTCAATGTGTGTCCTGGTCTTCTCATCTCTGTGACCACCTCTGTGAGTCTCCCATTGGCTCTGCTTTCTCTGCCTTATCAAGGAGGGATCCCTGTGACTCAGCCCCACCCCAGCTGTTCTTATCTCTTTCTTTTCTCTATTTCCTTTGCATTCTTACACTTGGAATACCCTCTGTAGAGTCTCTGAAGGATGGTTTGGCAATATCTATCAGAACTGTAGTTGTGCATAACAAGTCCCCTTGTAGGAATTCATCTTGACACAATTCCACTTGTAGGAATTCCTCTTGTGGCTGTACTTAGACATGTGTAAAACAACTTACCAGCCAATTATTCACTGTAGCATTGTTTACAGTAACGAAGAATTGGAAACAATCTCAATGTCTGTCAACACATCCTATAATTGAATACTGTGATGCTGTTTCGTTATAGTAATAAACCCTACAGCAGCATGGTTTAGTTCTTAGAAGAGAGAGAGAGAGAAAGAAAGAGACAGAATCTAAATCAGGAAGCTGGTAGGGACTGGTTAGATAAATTATAAATTGTGGTACATTCATACAGTGAATACTATACAATAATAACAAAAATAGGAAACTTTTTGTGTTGCTATGGAATGATTTTTCAGTATAAAGGTAAAAACAAGATGAATAACTTGCATGCTTGTGAATTCAAATGCTATCTCCATTCTCTCTCTCTCTCTCTCTCTCTCTCTCTCTCTCTCTCTCTCTCTCTCGCGCGCGCGCGCGCACACATGCACACAGACACACACACACAGACATACACTCGCATGTAAAAGAGAATGCCTTTGGGTGAGGAACCTGTGTAGTCAAGGAGAAGAGGGGACTAAATTTTCACTAACCTTTTGTACCTTTTGAATTTTATATCATGTACATGTATTACTTAAACCGAAAAAACAAAAACTCAAGATTACAAAAGTAATCAGAATCATACCTCTAAGCAGGTGGATGATGCAGGATAACATTTTGGAGAGAACATGAGCTGTGGAGTCAAACAGACCTGGCAAATCGCAGCTCTGCCATTTAGAAACTGAGCAACGCTGGGCAAGTCATTGAACCTTTCTGGTGTCAACTTTCTCATCTGAAAGAGGGTGAGAATGTAGGTGTGCCAGGGTCGTTATGAAGGTAGATGATAGAGACCGGGGTCAACGAACTTTTTCTGTAATGGTCTAAATAGCAAGTATGTTAGGCATTGTGGTCCATAAGTCACTGTTGCAACTACTCTACTCTGCCGTCGTAACACGAAGTAGCCGTGCATAATATGTAAACAAATAGGCAAGCCTGTGTTCCAATTTATGAACACAAATTTGAATTTCTTGTACTTTTCACATGTCACAAAAGATTATTCTCCTTTTGGTTTTTTTCATATATTTAAAAATAATATGGCTGGGTGTGGTGGCTCATACCTGTAATCCCAGCACTTTGGGAGGCTGAGGCAGGAGGATCTCTTGAGGCCAGTTTGTGACTAGCCTGGGCAACATAGTGAGACCCTATCTCTAAAAAGAAATTAAAAAATTAGCCAGACATGGTAGCATGCACCTGTAGTTTCACCTACTTGGCAGGATTGCTTGAATCCAGGAGTTCGAGGCTATAGTGAACTATGATTGTGCCATTGCACTCCAGCCTGGGTGAAGAGTGAGATGCTGTCTCTAAAAAAAAATAAGAGATGGTGAGCTGGATTTGGCCTGCAGGCCACTGTTTGCCAACCCCTGGTATAGATGATAAAGGGAAAGTACCTAGCGTGCTGTCCAGCATACACACACAGAGTGGCATTTTTGTTAATAATGTGCCTCCAGATTGGCCTCCGACCCCGGCCTCTCTGGAGCTCCCATGTCCATCTCCCACTGCCTGCTGGTGTTGATGGCCTTCTTTCCCTCAAATTCCACTTCTCTGTGACTGAACTCACTTGTTCCCTCTAAATCTGGTTTCCTTTATGCCTGTGCCTTGAGTTCCCAGAGACTGGCAGGGGGAGCCTGAAACCTCTGGCCGGCATTGTATCTCATATCCTGCTTTTCGTTCCCTTGGCTGCCCTGGGATTCAGGCCACTTCTGTTGCATCTGCCCTGAACTGCAGCACTGGTCCACCCACCAGCCTCCTCGCTCCACAGACACAAACAAATGGGAAAACAGCTGCTGGCCTGCTGCCCAGACCCTGGGCCCCTCCCCTAGGACTCTTGGATCTCCATCACGTGTCTAGGAGGGCAATGTCTGGTGCAGCCAGGCCCTCCAGGAATCTGCTCCACTGCTCTTGGCCAGTGTCTGTTCCCTTCCTGTACCACCCGTTGTTTAATATTTGAATGTCACTCCTGCTGTGTCCAGGCCCCCTGGCCTGGTATCCAGGGTGTTTTGAGGTCCACCCCAGACCAGCTGGTCTCCTTACCGTCTACCTAACTAGCCTTGCAAATTCTAATGTCTTCTTTTTTTTTTTTTTTTGGAGACAGAGTCTCACTCTGTTGCCTGGGCTAAAGTGCCGTGGTGTCAGCATAGCTCGCAGCAACCTCAAATTCCTGGGCTCAGGCGATCCTCCTGCCTCAGCCTCCCGAGTAGCTGGGACTACAGGCGTGCGCCACCATGCCCGGCTAATTTTTTCTATATATTTTTAATTGGCCTATTAATTTCTTTCTATTTATAGTAGAGACGGGGTCTCGCTCTTGCTCAGGCTGGTTTCGAACTCCTGACCTTGAGCGATCCACCGCCTCGGCCTCCCAGAGTGCTAGGATTACAGGCGTGAGCCACCGCGCCCAGCCTGCAAATTTCTAATTTCTTGCTTTGGTTTCTCATGTTTTCTACTGTCCTCATCAACACCCCATATTCTTCCTCATAATGAAATAAAAACAAAAACAATCAAAAAACCCTTTCTTCCTTCTCCAGAAAGCCTCCTCGTATTCCCCTAGCCTGCCGTGGCTCCCTTCTCTGAATGTCGCCTTCCTTATCTTGTACACACATTGCTTCATGTTGTTGGCTCTTATCTCCTTACGTTGCTTCATGTTGTTGCCTGTTAATCTGCCCAACTGGGCTGTAATCCCCTTAAGGGCAGTGTATTCATTGCCAGTGGCTACTGCAACAAATTACTGCAAACCACTTGGTTTAAAATAATGGGAATTTATTCTCTCATGGTTCTGTAGGCCAGAAGTCCAAAATCAAGGTGTCCACAGGGACATGCTCCCTCCGAAGACTCCAAGGAAAAATTGTTCCTTGTCTCTTCCAGCTTCTACTGGTTCCAGGTGTATCTTGGCTTGTGGCTGCGTTACTCCATTCTCTGCCGCTGTCTTCTCATGGCCTTCTCATCTGTCTTTCATTCTGTCTTCTCTTCTGTTTCTTTTTTCTTTCCTTTTTTTTTTTCCAAGACAGTCTCACTCTGTCTCCCAGGCTAGAGCGCAGTGGTGTCAGCCTAGATCACAGCAACCTCAAACTCCTGGGCTCAAGGGATCCTCTTGCCTCAGCCTCCCGAATAGCTGGGACTACAGGTGTGTGCCACCAGGCTCAGTTAATTTTTTCTTTTCTTTTCTTTTTTCTATTTTTAGTAGAGATAGGGGTCTTGCTCTTACTCAGGCTGGTCTTGAACTCCCGAGCTCAAGTGATCCTCCCACCTCGGCCTCCCAGAGTGTTGGGATTACAGGTGTGAGCCACCGCCCCCAGCCTCCTTTCCTGATTCTTATAAGGATACTTGTCATTGGATTGAGGGCCTAACCAGCTAATCTAGGATGATCTTATCTGGAGATCCTTTGCTTAATTACTTTTGCAAAGACCCTTTTTCCAAATCAGTAGTATTCATGGGTTCCAGGGATTAGATGTGGACATATCTTTTGAGGGGGCCATCATTCACCCAGCTATAGGTAGGAATTCTGCTTTGTGCCTGGCTTCCTTCCCTGCCAGCCCCTGACCCTGAGATGGAGGAAGCCTTAGGCACAGGCACTGTCAGGTCAAGGGAGGGTACGGTTCGCTCTGACCCCTCATAACTGGAGACAGAGTCTGCCTGAGGTGCCAGAGGCACCCTCTTCCCCTGGCCACTCGTCCTAGGGCACCAAGGCTTGCTACATTGTTTTCCTGGGGCTCTGTGCTTACGGCCTTTGTCCAGCTGGGCTTCTGAGTAGCAATCTGGACAGTGAAGTGAGGGGTGATGGGTTTTAATCACACGTTTCCTTATTTGGCTTTTTAAAAAATTGTTACTTTAACTTTTTAAAGCAGTTAGCCCAAGTACCTGGTTATTGTAGAAAATACGAATAAGCCCACCCACTCAAATATCTATGTTTTTTTCCCTAAATGAGATCAGATGGCACACGCCCTTCAGTAATTTGCGTCAGAAAGAGGGTTTTACAACATAAAAATGTCTTCAGTATACCAGAGACATAATGTCTGTGACTAGACAGTGAGAAGCTGGTTTTGTCGTGAGCTCCCACCTGTGCCCCATGCAGGCTTCCAAGTCCCAAGTAGGTCTACGTGTGGCCCATACTGCCACAGCCCCACTTCACCCTGGGAGATACCTGGTCTATTCAGTGAGAGTTGACCTTACCTCACCTTTCCCCCAGGGTCCCGGATCCCCAAGGCCTGGGCGGGCATAGACTTGAAGGTACAGCCCCAGGAACCCCTGGTGCTAAAGGATGTGGACAACACAGATTGGCACCTACTGCAAGGTGATGCAGACGTCAGGGTAGAGGTGAGACACTGGGCTGATTCCCTGACTGTCCCTCAGCCCCCTGGAGCCCCTTTTTGGGGCCACAGGCCAACCAGTGGTTCCAGACGGGGTGGAGTGGAAAGAGCTGAGGGTGCATTTAATAGTAAGTCCTTCTGCTCTCCCTAGGGCGTTCAGGGATGGCTGAAAGAGCCTGGGGTGGCCTGAGGGCATCAGGGGGTGCCCAAGCCTGATGACCACTCCTGTGTGTAGAGGAAAGATCCGGACCAGGTCGAGCTGTGGGGACTCAAGGAAGGCACCTACCTGTTCCAGCTGACAGTAACTGACTCAGGCCAGCTGGAGAACACAGCCAACGTCACCATCACTGTGCTGTCTGCCAAGCAGACAGAAGGTGAGGGAGAGGTGGGGAGGCAGTGCCTGGAGCCACCCCCTCTGCAGATTGGCCCCACAGGCCCCCCTCACAAGCTCTTCCCCCGTAGACTATTGCCTCGCAGCCAACAAGGTGGGGCGCTGCCGGGGTTCCTTTCCCCGCTGGTACTATGACCCCACGGAACAGATGTGCAAGAGCTTCACCTATGGAGGTTGCTTAGGCAACAAGAACAACTACCTTCGGGAAGAGGAGTGTATGCTAGCCTGTCGGGATGTGCAAGGTGGGCCTTTGTGGCTCAGGTGACTTTCCCCCAGGATGGGGTGGTCTCTTCACTGGTAAGGGAGATGGGCACCCCCCAGTCATCTTGTCCCTACTGGAGCCTGGCCATGCCTTCTCTCACTTCTCTGTTCTTTCTTTTCCAGGCCCCTCCATGGAAAGGCACCATCCAGGTGGGCTTTACTCTTTTCCCTGTTCCCCTCACCTCTGCTAGGTCTCTAGCCCACCCATCCCCTGGCCAACCTGCCTTGGCCGAACCCATTCCTCCCCCCGTAGTATATGGAAGGACCACAAACAGCTCACTCCTCCCAGCCCAGCATCCTCCTATCGGGATCTGCCCAGTCCACTCACAGAAGGAGTCGGGTTGGTGGAAAGGGAATGGGGGATGTGTCATGATGCCGTATCAGGGTAGGGAGAGCGAGGTAGATGATGGGCCCTTGGCACTTGCTCTGTGCTTGAGCCTGACCTCACCCCCACTCCATCCCACCCCGACCCAGTGTGCTCTGGCACTTGTCACTCCACCCAGTTCCGCTGCAACGATGGCTGCTGCATCGACAGTTTCTTGGAGTGTGACAACACCCCTGACTGCCCCGATGCCTCTGATGAGGCCACCTGTGAAAAATGTGAGGCCTGGGGGATGGAGGGGGTGGGCAGCAGACTTGGAGGCCCTGATGGCTCTGCCTTGCGCCCCTGGGCAGAGCCTCTGACCTTTCATCTCTGCAGATACCAGTGGCTTTGACGAGCTCCAAAGCATCCATTTCCGCAATGACAAAGGTGAGATCGATCCTCCCTAGATCCCCTGGGTCAGGGCAGATGCTAGCACTGCCATCCTCACTCATTCCATCCAGCAGTGCCTGTGGGGCCTGCTGTGTGTACCAGGCTGTGGGCACAAAGAGCCAGGGTGGGCTTCTCTGGCTCATCAGTTATCCAGATGAGCGGCCTGTTCCCCGGCTGTCTTCTGAGGCTCTGTGTTTTCCAAGCATCACTCATTCTCTGAATAGCTTCATAACTTTAGCTATGCTCATCACATACCACTGAGATGTTATTTATTTAATCAAGTACTTTTTTGAACTTAATAATCGAAATGGAAATTTCACATCACTACCATGAATGGGAAGCCACTATTACTTGCCATACCTTGAAAACAATGATAAAAATAAATACAGTAAAGCAATGTTAACAAATTTTAGCTGGATATTATTGCCCACCAAGGCTCAGACCCTGAGGCCCATCCTCTTTGTTAAAAAAGGTAAACCACCCTCCTTAGAAAACTGAGACCTTGACACTGTCAGAAAAAGTGAAACAAGATTGAAGAAGAGGCTGAGTACGGTGGCTCGTGCCTGTAATCCCAGCACCCTGGGAAGCTGAGGCAGGAGGATCGCTTGAGGCCAGGAGTTCAAGTCCAGCCTGAGCAAGAGAGATCCCAAGACCCCATCTTTACAAAAAAATAGAAAAATTAGTTGCACGTGCTGATGTGCACCTGTAGTCTCCAGCTACTTGGGAGACTGAGGCAGGAGGATCGCTCCAGCCAAGGAGTTTTAAGGTTGTAGTGAGCTATGATGATATCACTGTACTCTATGCACTGTAACCTGGGAGACAAGACTATCTCAAAAAAAAAAAAGGGAGAAATAACTGTGAGCCAGTGTAGTGGTTTTTTTTTTTTTTGGGGAGGTAGAGTCTCACTCTGTTGCCCGGACTAGAGTGCCATGGCGGCAGCCTAGCTAACAGCAACCTCAAACTCCTGGGCGAAGGAGATCCTTCTGCCTCAGCCTCCCAGGTAGCTGGGACTACAGGCATGCACCACCATGCCCGGCTAATTTTCTCTATATATTTTTAGTTGGCCAATTAATTTCTTTCTATTTTAGTAG